>PVJO010005717.1:67007-95640 GCA_004026905.1 Hystrix cristata | reverse complement strand
AGTCTGTGTACTATAAAAAACATAATGGAAACAGAAATGAAGCCACTGAGTGGAATTGGCCTAGAAATCTGTAAGAGAAAGGAGACAGCAAAAGCAGGAAGATTTGGTAGGAAATATTTTAAGTGTCCTGATCTGTTCTAATTACACATTCTTGGAGACAGATGCCCTTTCTGAGCATTAGTTTTATATATCTAATGAGGTGGATGACTAGATTTCATTTGAGCACTAACATATATTGTCTTCTTGGATGGAACTTTTTAGTCATTTCGTATAAAGTCAAATTAAAAAGTTTGTGTTCATCAAATCCCGTAAGAGGTGAGATGATGACATACTTCTTAAAGGAACAATCCAAGAGGAAAAGATACGAATCTTAAATATTCATTTACCAAATACCAGTGCACCCAACTATATAAAACAAACACCAATGGATTTGAAAAGTCAGATAAGCACTAATACAATTATACTTGGGGGACCTCAATACCTCACTATCACAAATAGACAGATCAACTAGATCTGTCTATTAACAAATTAACAAAGAAGTTTTAGAGCTGAAGTAAATCTTTGAACAAAAGTATTTAGTAGATATCTATACAGAACGTCCCACCCAACAGCAATAGAATACACGTTCTTTTCAGCAGTACACAGGACTTTCTCCAAAAGAGACTACATACTATCTCATAGAATATCCTAAAGTAAGTGCAAAGGAAATGAAATTATCCCATGCATATCATCAGGTCATAGTGCAATGAAATGGGAAATAAATGGCAAAAGAAACCACAAAACTACATAAACACATTGAAATTAAATAATGCCCTCCTGAATAACCAATGAGTCACAGATGAAATTAAAGAAGAAATTAGACAGTTTCTATAATTAAATGATAATGCTGATATGACATACTGGGATTTATAAGACACAATGAAAGCAGTCCTGTGGAGGAAACGTATAGTGGTGAATTCCCACATCAGAAAAACAAAGCGAGCTCAAATAAATAATCTAATGTTGAACCTCAAGGTTCTGGGGAGGAAAAAGCAAGATAAACCCTAAGCTTGAGGAAGGAAATTATAAAAATCAGGGCAGAAATTAATGCAATTGAGACTAAGAAAACAATAAAAAGAATCAATGAATCATAGAGTTGATTGTTTGAAAGATTAAATAAAATAGACAAACATTTAGCCAACTTTATGGAAATAAGGAAAGAAAAGACCGAAATCCATGCAATAAGGAATGAAAAGAATGAAATCACAACAGATTCTGTGTAAATCCAGAAGATCATCAACACTTAGAGAATCTGTACTCTATTATAAAGATGGAATCCCCCCAAATTGGATAAATTCCTAGATATGTGTGAATTACCAAAGTTGAATCAAGAAGATATAAAAATTCTAAATAACCCAATATCAGTCAATGAAATTGAAAAAGTGATTTTGAAAAAAGCTACCAACATCCCGGTACAAAAAAAAAAAAAAAAAAAAGCTACCAACAAAGAAAAGCCAGGTCCTGATGGATTCGCTGCTGAATTCTATAAGAACTTTAAAGAAAATCTAACACTGCTACTCCTCAAATGCCTTTTTTGGGGGGGGTGCTGGGGATCTAATTCAGGGCCTTGTGCTTGCAAGGCAAGCACTCTAACCACTGAACTAAATACCCAGCCCCTCAAATTCTTTAACAAAATTGAAGAAGCAATACTCCTAAAGATATTGCTGAAAGCAAGCATTACCTTGATACCCAAACCAGAGAGGGATCAAACCAAAAAAAAAAAAGAACTACAGGCCAACATCCTTAAGCAATATAGATGCAAAAATCTTCAATAAGATGCTGGCAAACAATGCAGCAAATCATCAAATGATAATATGCCATGACCAAGTAGGGTTTATCTCAGAGATACAGGGATGATTCAACATATGCAAATCAATAAAGGTAATACACCACAAAACAAAAGACAAAAACCACATGATCTTCTCAATATATGCAGAAAAAGCATTTGTCAAAGTTCAATACCCATTTATGATAAAAATCCTAAAGAAAATTGGAATAGAGGAGTTTTATTTCAATCTGATAAAAGTCATCTATGATAACCCAACAGTCAACATCACACTAAATGGTCAAAAAATGAAAGCTTTTACTCTAAAATCAGGAACAAGACAAGGATGCCCACTATCACCACTCCTATTCAATATGGTCCTGGAAACATTAGCCAGAACAATTAGGCAAGAGAAAGAAATAAAAAGAATATGGATAAGAAAGGAAGAATTTAAATCATTATTATTTGCTGGTGACATGATATTCTATATAGAAGACTCCAAAAACTCCACCAAAAGACCCCTAGAATAACCAAATGCAATAGCAGGAAAGTCTACACTCAAAAACCAATAGCATTCCTGTACATAACTAACAGACTCACTCAGAGAGAAATTAGGGAAACAACACCGTTCACAATAGCTTCAAGAAAAACGAAATCCTTAGGGATCAAGCTAATGAAGGAAGTGAAAGACCTATACTTTGAAAACTAAATTACTCTGAAAAAGGAGATCAAAGAGGCTGTCAGAAAGTGGAAAGATATCCCTTGTTCTTGAATAGGCAGAACCAATATAGTGAAAATGGCCATACTTCCAAAACTGTTGTACAGATTTAATGCAATCCCAATCAAAATACCAATAACACACCTCACATAACTAGAGAAGACAATCTTAAAATTCATTTGGAACCAGAAGAGATCTAGAATAGCAAAAGAAATTCAAGGCAGCAAGGGAAAGAAAGGGGGCAGCACAATCCCTGATTTGAAGTTATATGCAAAGCTACCATGATAAAAACAGCATAGTACTGGCACAGAAACAGACCCAAGGATCAGTGGAATAAAATAGAAGATGTAGGAGCTAGAGATTTAGCTCAAGTACAAGGCCCTGAGTTTGATCCCCAGCACCCACCCCCCCACCACAAAACTGAAGATGTAGAAACAACTCCATGCACACCCCGTTACCTTATCTTTGACAACAGGCCCAAACACCTTAACTGGAAAAAGACAGATTCTTTAATAAATGGTGCTGAGAAAACTGGCTTTCAACATGCCAAAAACTGAACTTAGACCCATATCTCTCATCATGCACTAACCTAAAATTGAAATATATCAAAGATCTAAATATTAAAATAGAAACACTTAATTTGCTTGAAAGTAGAATGAGTAAAACTCTCAAAAACATAGGTATAGGCAGACTTCATGAACAAAACCCAATCACATAGGAAACACTACAAAGAATCAACAACTGGAACCTCATCAAATTAAAAAGCTTTTGCACTGCAAAAGAAACCACCAACAGAGTGAAGAGACAACCCACAGAATGGGAAAAAAATTCTGCCAGCTACTCCATAGACGAAGGACTAACATCTAAAACATATAAAGAACTTTAAAAAAATCAGCCCCCTCAAATTTAAAGACCCAATCAAAAAATGGGCATCTGACATGAACAGATACTTCTCAAATGAAGAAATACAAACAACAAATAAATACATGAAAAAATGTTCAACATCTCTAGTCTTTTGAGAAATGCAAATTAAAACAATACTGAGGTTCCATCTCACTTCAGAAAGATTGGTTATCATTAAACAAATCAACCATTAACAAATGGTGGTGTGGATGTGGTTTAAAAGGAACCCTCCTCCACTGATGTTGGGAGTGCAAATTGGTACAGCCACTATGGAAATCAGTATGGAGATTCCTCAAAAAACTAAAATTAGAGGTTCCATTTGATCCAGTGTGCCCCTCCTAAGTATCTTCCCGAAAGTTAAAAGTATCATACTACAGTGGTGTATGCATATCCATGCTTATAGACGCACAATTTGTAATAGCTAAATCTTGAAAACAGCCCATATGCCCATCAACAGATGAATGTATAAAAAAATGTGGTATTTATATACAACAGAGTACTACTCTGCCATAAAGGATAAACTTGAGTCATTTTTAAGTAAATGGATTCACCTCAAGACCATAATGTTAACTGAAATAAGTCAGATTCACAAGTTTAAATATCACATTGTTCCTATTGTGTGAGAAACCCAAAGAGTAAATAAGGAGTGAAATGGGAGATAGATATTGGCAAGTAGGAAGAATATGTTCAAATAGGAAGGGGAACAAAGGAGGGATGAGAGGGAAGGGAAGGAAGGGAAAAGGGATTAAAGAAAAAGAGAATGGAAGGGAAAAAATGGAAACAAAGATTTTGTAAATGGGGAGGGGGAAAGGGCTGAAGGGAGGGGAAGGAAATGGGAAAAACGAAGAATTAAAACATACTGTGTACAGATACAAATTCCCTATGATGAACGTGATCATTATGTATGGCAAATATGTACTATTAAAATTTTTAAAAAATATTTACATTTTGCTTCTAAATATTCTTTTCTCAACATTTTCTTTCTTTCTGTATGTCTGTGTCTTCCTTTCTTTCCAGCTCTATCCATGGTGCTATGGGTTGATCTAATTTATTTTTTAAATTAACCTGCTGCACTCTTCTCCCTATCCTCAACCTCTGTATTCTCTTAGTTTGCTCCCTCATGTTTTTCAAGGTTTTTTGTTTGTTTGGGTTTTTCTGGTGCTGAGGATCAAACTCAGGGCCTTGCGCTTGCTAGGCAAGCGCTCTACCAATTGAGCTAAATCTCCAACCCCATCTTCAAGTTTTTACTCAACGATATCTCTAATTATCCTTCTAAAAATTACACTTTTCAGCAATTCTGTTATACATGTTTAGCTGTGCTTTTCTCCACAGCTCTATTACCATCCACAGTACTATGTACTTCTTTGTTTATTATGCCTCCTAAAAGCACACAAGCTACACGAAGGCAGGAATTTCTGTTTTATTAATTGCTACTTTATTAACTCTTCTCTAGTCTTTAGATTGTTAGACTTTTTTTTTGTAAAAATGATAAATTTTATTTATATATTTGGGGAAAAGATCAGGAAGATTATATCCAACTAATAGTAATTGTCTTTTATATTTTAGAGGGCCATCCTTTCTTCCCTTTAAAATTTTCTATATTGTTTTACAATAAATACATATTATTTTTAAAACAATAAAAATGATTGAGTCAAGATTTTAGAAAATTATATTTGTCAAAACCTGATACTTAAATTAGAACAGTGGTTTCTATCTCATTAGCACATAATACTCATATCAGAAAAGATATTGCTGAAATGGCCCTTCTTAGTGCTAAACTAAGTCCATTTTGTTTTCATTATATAATATGAAACTTGTTTTACATGAAAATGTTACACCAAAGAAAGAAGAAATGAACTGTACATCTTTCAGTTACTTCTGTTTCAGGGTATATTAAAAGTCACATGGCTAAATTTACAATTTTCTTTTACCTGACACTAAAATACCCTTTCTTTCAGAACTTCATATCTTACCCTTCTACACAACTGGTCTGACTAACTTTAAGAGGATCCAAATATGAAAATTCTTGCTGTTCCTTAGAAATATTTTAACAGAGTAGCATGCAAATTTGTAAGCTTCGTTGGTATTGCAAACATCTTTGACCTATAGTATTAATTCCAACCTAGCTATTGATTTAAGAAAATTATTCTTTTTTGTGGTCAAGGTACAACATTTGTTTTCTTAGCAATTTTGGATTTTTTAATTCAGTAAAACTGATTATTTTTCCCTAAAGAGTTGTTTCTCCCCACTTCATAAAAATAGCTGCAAGGTATAAAATCTCAGCAGACAAGCATTTGTAAACTTCATAGTCGGAAACTAGGAACTTATGAAGATAAACAGTTCACAAGATACCTCGGTGAACTCAGATAATTTTACTTGTGAATGTTATTCTACTTTGTATGTTAAAAAACATTTGCAAATAATCCATTTCTTCACTCCCAACTAAAAACTATTAAATTTCCAAATGGATGTTTCTTGAGAACATACTCTTAAGTGAAATAAATCAGACACTCATGAGCACACATCGAATTGTTTCTCTGATATGAGAAACCATAACTGTAAATTAGGACAAAGAGGTGTAATAGATATTATATAAAAGGAGGATGGTGTGCAGAGGAGAGGAGTACTAGAAAGAAAGAAGGGGGAAAGCAGAAAGGCAACAGGGGAAAGAGAGGGGAAAGGGAAAATATGGAAAATGATGAATAAACCTGCTGTAAATAGAGAGGGAGGGAGGAGAGGGAAGGGGCGGGGGAGAGGGGGGAGAACCAAGATGCACCATGTATAGGTACAGAATAAATGTAATGAATGTGACCATTGTATGTAGAATGTACCAATACATGTTCTTGGTTTAAAATAAAAAAAATAAAAATAAAAACTATTAAATTTCATCACACATTAAGAGATGATTTGTATTAGATGGTATATATATAAATATATATATGTAAATATACATTATTGCTAGTGCTTGTCTCTGTAACACACACTGCAGGTGACTTCTGGCAGCATCTTTCTAGCATACAGTAGCATTGATTTCTTCCCTTTTAAACAATCAGCACATATATCAATATATATTTCCAATATATCAATATGGTGTATTTCCCACTTATTTTGAAACTGTGAAATTAATATGACACTTCATTTCTTTATTCAACAAATACTGGTTGCACCCCTCTATAGATCTGCACCTGCCTAAGAGATATGAAAACAGAATTGCTCATGGAACTTAATTCTAGTGGCATGACACATACAAATAGATAATAAATATTTTCAAAATAATTTCAGTGTACTAACTCCTGCATGGTGTGATAAGTTTAATTCTCTCTTTAGAGTTCTGAATAAAACAAAACAGAGTTCTCTGGTAGTTCTTCTACCAAAGAACTCTGAAAATTAAAGTAAATGGGTGGATCACAGAGGGTAGCAAAAAAACTAGAGATGCAACCCACAAGGGGATAAATCCCCCAGGTTTCTGTATTTGTTTCATCTCTTGGCTTTGCTCCCAAACCAAGGCCTTACTCACAGAGCTGTGCAGCAGAGTAGCAGCATGGAAGGCAAAAGTTACATGGAAAACCATTTTTTCTCTGGAGGTTGGAGGTATGGGAGAATTTCTGAGAGGAGATAACTGGAAAGAGAGTGCTTCCAATTCTATATAGGAATCCATACAAGTCTGGAGATCACCCAGAGTTGTGTAAATGCTGGATAGATCAAAAGAAGCATGGCGAAGATTTTGAGACCTGAACTAAAATGTGAACTACTACTCAAGTGTCAGACTAACCTGTGAGGTAGCACATGCACAGGGCAGGCCAAAAGGGGCTTGGCAAAGGCACTGGAAACTTAACTAAGGGTAGAGATACTTCCCATTGAAAGCAAGACTACACTAATCATGTTGATTGCCTACTAAAACAAAGAAAAAATTAGCATTATCAAGGGGAAAAGAGGACTCAAAATCAAATCAACATTGTATCAGAATTTTACAAACCCAAATTGCTTAACATACTAAAAAAAAAATGTGCCCAATTATCAAGGGGAAAGACAATCAACAGATCCACCAAATGTTGGACTTATCAGAAAAATACTTTAAAGCAGTTCCTAACTATGGTCCCTCACGTAAAGACTAACAAACTTGAAATGAATGGAAAATACAGGTTCTCACCAAAGAAACAAAGACCATAATAAAAGAGCCAATTTAAAATGAAAGAATTTAAAAACAGAATATCCAAAATTTTAGAAATCTTTTTGTGGGCACAATAGCAGGACAGACATTAGTCAAAACTAATGACTAAACAGAAATGACTAAACAGAAAATATCCAGTAGAGATAGATATGAGGAACAAGAGATAGAGAAAAAGAATTTTTTAAACATAAAGAGCCTTAGAGACATGTAAGACAACATCAAAATAGCTAACATTCTTGTCATTGGATTCCCAGAAGAGAAGAAAGAAATTGGGACAGAAAAAATATTTGAAAAAAACAACTCCTGGAATCTTCCTAAGTTTTGTGAAATACAAAAGGCATTCAATCAACCCAAATAGAATAAATCAAAGAAAACAACACCTAGACATATCATAGCAAACCAGTGAAAACCAACATTTTAAATCTCAAAATAATCTAGAAAAAATGACAATTTATATTCGGAGTAAACTATTTCAATGACCACAGACAGATCCTGAAGACAATGAAACAATGCTTTAAAGTACTAGGCTAGGTTGGGGATTTAGCTTAAGTGGTAGAGTACTTGCCTACCAAGTGTGAGGCCCTGAGTTCACCCCAAATAAAAGTACTAGGATAGCCAACAAAATCATTAACTCAGAATTCTTTTATAGACTTTGAGAATGAAAGTAAAATTAAAACAACTTTAGATAAAGAAAAACTAACAATGTATCTTTATTAAAGTTCTTCAGGCTAAAGAGAAGTGACATCAGAAGGAAACATTTTTAAGAATGAAGAGAAGCACAGAAGGAAACATTTTTAAGAATGAAGAGAAACACAGAAGGAAACATTTTTAAGAATGAAGAGAAGCATAAAAGTAAACAGGTAAGTAAATATAATTAAGACTATTTTTTCTTCTTAAATTTCCTCTTATGATTTCTGAAAGAAAAAAATACAAAACCATCTAGAGGGGTTTCATACCTACAGAAGTAATACATGGGGAGATGGATTAACAGACAGTGGTAACCTACAAAGTTGCAATTTTTTCTACATTTTCTTAAAATAGTGTAATTTTAACACAAGTAGACTGTAAACATTTGTGTATGTATATTGTAACCCACAGAGCAACTACTCAAAAGAGAATATATCCAAAAATAAAATATAAATTCAAAAGGCAATATTAAAAAAATTTCAGAAAAAAAAATTTCAGGGGCTGGGGATTTACCTCAGTGGTTACAGTGCCTGCCTCACAAGCACAAGGCCCTGAGTTCAATCTCTAGCACCAAAAAAAAAAAAAAAAAAAAAAATCAGATAATCCAAAATAAAGCAAGAAAGTAACAACATAAAACACAGGGAATAAAAAGAAAACAAATAATAAAATACGAAGCTTAAATCCACCTATACATTAATTACATTAAATGTAAATAATCACCTAAATACTATAATGAAAAAGCAGAGGTTGTCAGAGTGGAATTTTTTTTAAAAAGACTTAATATGTGTTGTCTACAAGTAATCTATTTTAAATATAACAACAGAGATAGACAGGAAAAATATGGGAAAAGATATATAAGTCAAACACTAATCAAAAGTAGACTGAGTGGCTACATAATATGAAATAATGTATATTTCAGAATAAAGATATTACCAGGGATAAGTGGAGATACTATGTAAGGACAAACAGCAATTTATAAAAACATATAATTTCAAATGTGTATGCTTCTAATAACAAAGTTTCAAAACACACAAGCAAAGATACCCAGAAGAGAAGGGAGAAATAGACAAATTCACAATTCTACTTGCAGATATCAATGCTTCTTTCCCAGAAATTCTTAAACAAAGTAAAGAAAACCAGTAATGATTTAGAAGACCTAATAACATTATCAGTCAATTTAATATAGTTGATATTTATGAAACACTTCACCCAACAATAGTACATGATACATTCTTTTGTAAGTGACTATGGGACATTCACCAAGATATTTACCGGGGGGGGGGGACAAACTTCAAACTGAAAAGAACCGAATCTTATATGTATCTTTTTTTTAACAACAATAGAATTTATAAATGCTATATAGTAGCTCCCTTTGTTATCTCTTGGTATATTTTCACTGTTTGACTTGGCAGACCATACTGCTGTATAATCAAGACTCATAAATGACTTCAAAGCTTAGTAGTCACTTAAGAATGTTGTTAGAGAATGTTTTGGTACACACTGCATGTATGATTGTCCTTTTTAAAATAGAAGTAAATCTAAAAAGCAAGTAACTGTCATAATTCCAATATTTTAGAATGTAACAATAGTTTCACTTTAGATATTTCACCTCCTGACTTTAGAACACTCAGAACACAATTATTTAATTCTGAAGCATTCCATTTTTCGTTTGATTTACAGACTGAGAATTGCTAGTTCTTTCATTTTAAAACATTCTTCTTTCAAACACCAGTCCTTGAGTGATGAATTCTGTCATGTGGATGTTTAACATGTTTTAAACACTGAATAAAATTGCAAAGAGGAGCTGGGGATACAGCACCCTGGTAAAACAATTGTTTAGCATGCACAAGCCTTAGGTTCAATCCCTAGCACTGCAAATACTGTACAGATATGTATATTGTATTGGTCACTTTGCAGTCGCTGAGACAAAATACCCCACACCTGCAATCTAAAGGCAGATGGGTTTATCATGGCTTAAGTTTCAGAGAAATCAGTCCATGATTGGTTGGCTCCAAGACAGAAATGGCATGGCAGACAGGCAAGACTGGGGGAAAGATGTTGAACCCATGGCAACCAGGAAGGAGAGGGACAGTGAGAGCAAGAGAGAGAGAGAGAGAGAGAGAGAGAGAGAGAGAGAGAGAGAGAGGGGAGAGAGAAAGGGAAATGGGTCCTCTCAGGTCACACACCTCCAACCAGGCCCCACCTCCTACCAGCACATTGAGCTGTGAATTTATCAGTGATGATTATGGCACCCTTATGATCCAATCACCTTTCAAAAGACCACATCTGGACACATGAGACTGGGGTGGGGGGACATTTAGATCTAAACTAGAACATATGTATGTATTATATATAAAATATATATTATGTATAAAATATATCTAACACAAACACCTTTGAAAATAAGACTTGTCAGACCAGTGGGCACCAAATAAGCCAAAGGCCTCAACTGTGAATTAATAAATGCTACCCCTGCATCAATGAATACTGTGAGGCATTCAAGCGCCACATAATGGCACTACCTGCTGTGACATGATTTCCTAACAAAATTCACATAATGCAATCATGTAATTAGCATATAACAACATAATAGCATTTTCCTACTAATTAAAAGATAAATTATAGAAGGAAAACATCCTTAGTATAAATTTTCCCCACCAAGTATGTTAAAGTCTCAAAGAATACTGTGCTTTAAAACACAATTTGAAAAATAGTACCTTAAGGTCTTAAGATTTACTTTGACTAGCAATTCAATGTTGTTGTTTTTAATTGCCTGCTCCGGAATAACACAGTGCTCTGAAACTGCTGAAAAACACTAGTTCAAGAAAAGTATTTAGAAATATAGATCTCTGGAATGTGAGATGAAAACCAGCGATAAACGAGGAAAAGAAAGAAAACGCAGGAAATGCAGTCAAGTGAACTATGCCTATAGGGAGGAATGGATCCCACTTATGATTGGGTTAAGGACGTGTGGTGTTCGAGAACACCGGCATTCGTCAGATTTTTGTTCTGGATGTAAGCTGAACTAAAACATCTCTAGGGTGGGTCACTTCCAAGTTCTCTATTAAAAAATCCAAGGGGGAACCATCTCTGGAGGATTTGTACAGTATCTCAGACTTCCCATCTCCGCTCTTACGGTTTTTCAATACAATAACAGACCACTAGGGGGAGAAATTAGCAGAGTACTGGATCTTTATCAGTAGTAACCTCGAAAGTCAACAGATCCCTTTAGGGTACTTTCAAGAAAAAAAAAAAACTTCTATAATACTCAGTGTCAAGATACTACTTTCAAATTAGTCAATAGCCAACATAGCTTTTCTGAAACCTCCGTTGGCTTTACACAAAAAACCCCACGTATTCTCAGTAGTTAGAATCGAATACTACACGCTGATTCAAAACAAGAAAAGAGGGGTGGGGCATAGTAAAAGGTCTCCCTGAAGTCAGTCAAGGGATTGCAGGGGGCTCTGGCAGTGCGTTCTACCCTCCAGATGGGCTAAACCTTAATTCAATGTTGGCAGAAGGAAGCGCAGCAACGCTTTGCAAAAGGCCTTCTTCCAAGAATCCATCGCTACTTCTGGTTAGCCACTGACAGGCGGATAGACACCGCGTCCTCTTCCCTTTGCCCTCAACTAATCTCGTTTCTCTATGGGCGTAAAAGTGAATAAACTCACTTGCTTCCAACATTCCTTTCTGCATCTCAGCCCTTCCCCGCCTGCGGCTCGTAGAAACAAATACAGGACTCCTACGCTGTCCTAGGATGACACATCAGCCTCACTGCTGCAAAAGACGGAACATTAAGCAGACACATGCCAGAAAAGCCACCCCAACAGCATCCCACACCGGGCGGAAAAGCAAGGCGCAGGCGCAGTGGCACACTGTTGCCTGACTTGCCCACTCCCCCCGCCTCCTCTCCTCAATTTCACTTCCGTTCCTTTGCACATCTGCTTCCGGGACATTGTAGGCTGGGCTCCTCCTCAACTCTTACCCTCCTCTGCCCGAGGAGGGGGGAGTCGAGGGGGTGGGGAAGAGTTCGTTGTTTGTTTACACGATGTGAGCGGAAAAAGAGACCAATAAAGTTTATTCTGGAAACAAAAGGAAAAAAAAAACAGGGGCGACAGAGAAAGGAGACGGGGGCGGGGGCGTGCGGCGGGGGTTAGCGAGGAGAGGGAGCAAGGAGGAGAAAGCGGCAGTTCCGGTGCCGCCGCCGAGGTCTCGGGCTGCTGCCGCCGCGGCCGCTGGGGCTGGGGCCGGGGCCGCCGGCGAGGCAGGGCTCGGGCCCGGCCGGGCAGCTCCGGAGCGGCGGGGGCGAGGGGCCGGGAGGCGGGGGCCGTGCCGCCCGCTCTCCCTCGGCGCCGCCGCCGCCGCCCGCGGGGCTGGGACCCGATGCGGTTAGAGCCGCGGAGCCTGGAGGAGCCCGGAGCGTGAGTACAGCGCCGACTGGCCGGGCGCGGCGGGGCCGGGTGGGTGCCGGGACACCGGGGCGCGCCCGCGGTACTGGGCGGGGGCTGTCGGCCCGCGGCGGAGTTCGCTCGCGGTGGCCGCCGCCTCTCTCTGTTGCAGAGGCGACGGCTGCGGCTCCTTCTGTTTTCCCCCGGCGCTCGGTTTCCTTCCTCTGCCGTTTTGGGGACGGGGCTGCTGGAGGCCGAGGAAGTGCGCCCGGGGCCGCCACCCCGACCGCAGAGGCTCGGTCTGCGGGCCCTCACGCCCACCCTGCCCGCGGGCCGCCGGGCTGCCGGGAGCCACACCGAGGGACGGAGCCGGGAGCCGCTCCTGAGGGGCTGTCACGCCCGAGGACTCCGGCCCGCCAGTCCGCGGCCCTGCGTTCGCCTCTTGCTGGTTTAAATCGCCCGGCAGGGGTAGGGAGGAAAACCGCTCCCCCTACCCCGCGACTCCCCTCCCACCCTTCCTCTCGATGTTGTTTTTTCCTTTTAACGAGACGATCAAACGTTTGGATTTTTCATTCATAGACCTGAAAGGTTGTCTCATGTGACTTGTGTCTTTAAGTCTATTATGCGTTGCCTGTTTCATAGCTCCTAAGAAGATAGGGTAGCGCCCGGGTTTGGACTGTGTAAACACCAGACGTTGCAGCCAGTGTGTTTTGACCGCGGCTTGAGGGGTTTATTTTCGGATGCTAAAGAAGTAGTGGGTGATGGTGGCCAACCATGTTACTGGACTTGGGAATCGAAAGCTATTTTCCTAGATGTCAATAATCGGGGAGCTGTTTACGTAGCTATATAAAGGGTGGAAAAGCTCAACAAAAGAGGGCTCTGTAGAACACAGTCTGCATATTTTTTAATGAATTGGAGTTGTGATTTTGTCTTGGTGAAGCTTCCTCATTCCGCCACTGCGCTTTTGTGAACATGCAGAGCATGGGTTTGCGGGATGAGGTTTTGGATCATAGTTTGTAAAGCCGGGGAGAACACCTAGAAAGAAAACTTGGTCAGATAAATTTTTGGTAACTCAAGACGATGATTTCTACTGCAACTTTTGAACCACTTTAGGCGACATTGGTGGAATGTTTTCCTGCTTAGAAACGACATTCGCTTGGTTGTTTACATTACACCGTACAGAATTTATGTGCTGGATTAGCGTTGTAAGGAAAGTCCTGGAAAATACTTAAGATACTGTATTGCTAAATTAGTTTGGTTAAATCAGAATATCTAATGTTTTTTATTAATAGGATATCAAAGCAACTGCAGTCTAAGAATTCGTTAACAAGTCTGTGTGTTCAACTTTTAAGATTTTTTTTTAACTGAACTACTGAATTCTGGTTGACAGCATTGAATTCTGGTTAGATCTCCGTCTAAACATCACATGTTCTGGAAAATTTTAATTATCAGATTAAGTGTTCTGCAGTGTCATCAGCCAAAATTATCTAAGGAGAGCCGTAGGGTGTGGGGGGGAGAGATGGGTGTTAAGTTTTTTCATCTCATCTTTTGGAACTGTTTTTGGGTGACAAAAGTAAATAAAATTTTATCCATAACTTTTTTCAAAAGTTTTTGTGCATTTTTTTCAAAGCAGGTGCTTTACTATTAAAATCACAAAATAGGTGATTGAAAGAAGTGATAGACCATCAAAATGGCAATAGCATCACGAGGGAATTAAGAAAGTAACAAATACCAACGTTTTATCATTAACTGAGTATAAAGTTTGAGAGGTATTCCTGTCAGTCGAAGTTAAAGAATTAAAAACAAACCACATGTGAATACAGGACAGTGATTTTATTTATCTAAAGTTTTTTAAAAATGTAAATCATGCATAATGCTTAAGAGGGGACACTGCACACAAATAGTTACTTAAACTGAAAAATGACTGCGTGAAAGTATATGTTCTCATGGGGCTACATATACGTACAAGAGATACTGTAGAAGAGCATTGGCTCTGCCTGGCTCTACCCATGGAACAGTCCTAGAGACAGAGCTTCCTTCCTGTCAGGATAAGATCCTCTCTATCCCAAGTCAGTATTCCCTCAAAAAACACCTAAGTTTAGAATAAAATACTATTATAAAGTAGATCACAATGACTTTTGTTTCCTGAAAGTTTACTTTTTGTGTAATTTAGTTCCTATTAGCCCTTTACTGAATAAAGATTGTTTTAAAAACAGTTGTGATTATCATGAAAAGGGCATTTGCCCTGTTGATCTGTTTATTTGAAGAGAGCTAATTTAACCCCATTTGATCTCTTCAGCAGCTAGAGTAATGGCAAAAGGATCAGTTCTCTATTTTATTATTCTATATCTTGAATTGCAAAGTAAGAATGATTTTTTAAAATGAAATGTGTTTCTTGAGCTTCATAAAAGATTTTATCTCCATTGAAAATATTTAAGATGTTTTAAAAGTTATTCAACTTTAGAAGCATAAGTCTTAGAATATCATTTTATTAGTGGTCACATAGCTTTTTGAAGCGTTATTTCTCTTGAACTATCTAACAGTCTTGTAGACAGAGCAGTATTACTATCTCTAGGAAATGATATTATCTGAGGTCAGACAGGTGGCAGGTGATACTCATCGACAAAACCAACGTTTTCAGACTCCTTTCACTCTATCATGCTCTAATCTGCTCTAGCTCATTTTAGTCAGACTGCAGAAACTAGACCCAGAGAGATTTACTTTCTTGCAGTCACCTTTTCCCAGATTTGTAATAATAAATATCTATGTGAAATTTCCTTTATAGTTTAAACAGTGCTTTTTAATCCTGACTGCGTGTTAGAATCACCTAGGGAGCTTAAAAAATACTAATACCAGAGTCTCATCCTCAGAGATTCTCCTTTAATTGGTCTGAAATGGAGCCCCACACATTTATGTTTTGTTTGCTAAGTTCAGGTAATTCTGACTGACAAGATTATAAAGCCCTTGATTTCAAGGACCTGAGTGATCTGGTCCTTGTTTTTCTCCCTAGGTCCATTTCTTTTCCCTACTCCTGCATCTCCCCTGGTTTTTGCATGCTTTCATGAGCAAATGCTGTTTGAACTTCCTGAAACATATGTGCACTTAATACTCCTTCCTTAACTCACTGACTCATATTCATCTTTCTCCTCACCTCCTTTGAAAAGACCAGTCTGGGCTAGGTGTCCCTGCTTCCTGTTACCATGACATCTTGTACTCCTACTGTCATAGTACTTGCCTCCTTGCACTGTAATCATCTGTTTGTCTGTATCTTCCACCACGATATAAATTGACTCCTTCTGTCTTATATACAGTTGTATTTTTATTGCTAATCAACCAGCACTTTATAGGAACTTGACTGAATAATAAATATTTTGGAGAGAGACTTTTTAACATGTAATAATTCGTAAGCACCAATCAAGTTTTTATTCTTGACAAATACTTTTAATAATTTAACATTTTGGTCCCTGAAAAGTACATCCTTGAAATTGCCACAGATACAAATTTCATTTGAGATATTACAAATTTTATCAAGAGAGACTCTGAACCCCAAGTGCAAGTGCATGCACACACACACAAACTCACAAATATAGTTGAACATAATGATCATTATTAGATATATTACTGCACTAGAAATCAGGAAACTTGAATTTAGATCGCCATTGTACCACAAACATTGCCTTTGGGCAAGTCTCCGTCTCTTCAGGCTTCATCTTCATCTGGAACATAAAGGGATTATACCAGATGTTTCACAGTGGTAGTGAACCTACAGCTTGGCGCATGCCGCAGCGGGCTGTTTATATCATTGAAAGCTCTGAAAGGTTCACCATAACTATTCTTTATGTTGCTTACTGATCTGTCCTTAAAATTCTGTAAGTACTAACAGAATTTGCTTTGAAATATAACATATCTTGGTTCAAAATCTGGTTCACACTTACTGGCAGGATTACTGTGGATAGATTTCCTAATCTGTATAAGGGGGGATAATTACTACTCAATAAAGTTGTTGAATTAAATGAGATAATGTAGCTCCAAGAGTTCTTGAATTGGGTCAGGTACTTAATAAATGTTCCTTTCCCTTTAAGAGGTGTTTGAGCTCATGAATAAACTTATCTACGATAAAAGGACACACTTTTTGTGATAAGCTCTATTTTCCACTTTGCTGACTGCTAGCACTGCAGGTGTGACTAGGGACTAAAAACCACTGTGGCTTTTGGTTTCATTTTCTATGAACCCAGTTCTACTGCCAGATATGCAGGTGTTGTTGGTCAACTTACTTAGGAAATAATTATGACTAAAATTTTAACTTGACAGTATAACAAAATCCAGTTGTTATACATGTATACATACATATATATGTATGTACATGTATGAATAGATGTGGGAGAAAGGGTTTAAACTGATGACTTTATGCCATTGCCAAAGATAAGTAAAATCAGACTTGAGCATTCAAAAGAATGGAAGACATTAAAATTAAGAATGCTTTATGAAGGAAGACCCAGAGATTTTGGTAAAATCTCTGTTTACCAAACCTTAAAATTTAGGGATCATTAGAAGAATTTCCAGGTGATAAAGGAAATACAGGAAAAATTGATCTGGTAAGGACCAATTCCAAACAATAGGCACAGTGTTTCCAGTGTCCAATTAGCAGTTGTAGATATCAGCAGACTAAAGTTGGTATATTTCTCTACTTGGGTGCCATGTTTCTTAATTTTACATAGTGATTTTGTATATTTGATAGTATTGAGAATAACCCAACACATAATGTAATATTGCCCTGCTAAAGTCTGTTACCAGTCTTCTCTATCAATTAAAATTGTTTGCCTGTGTTTCTCCTTGAGCTTACATGAAAAGTGAATTTAATAAATGATCTTTTGGGAATAAATACTAAAATAAAATTAAAACCATGGATAGGAGCAACTGAAGTATTAGGATGTAAAAGAGAAATATGAGGCAACGTACAGTAAAATCTGATTCAACTTCAAGGCTGGAGATTTCCATCATTCAGGAAGGTTACTCACCTTTAGATACTGATAATGTTTTGTAGCTATATACCTTATTCACATATCCTTTATTGCTCGACAGCAAACATTCAGAATGGGAAAAAAATGAGACTGGGAAAAAAAGTTTTGCTAGCTATTCCTTGGACAGAGGACTGACATCTAGAATAGGTAACGAACTCAAAAAAAAATTAGACCCCTCCAAAACCCACTCAAAAAATGGACAGATGAAATGAATAGAGACTTCTCTGCCCATTAGAGAAATGGAAATTAAAACAACACTGAGATTTCATCTTACCCCAGAAAGAATGGCTATCATCAAAAAAATCAAG
Source organism: Hystrix cristata (assembly GCA_004026905.1). NCBI lineage: Eukaryota > Metazoa > Chordata > Mammalia > Rodentia > Hystricidae > Hystrix > Hystrix cristata. The sequence continues at coordinate 77,640 of PVJO010005717.1, read as the reverse complement.
TAATAACAAATGGTGAAGAGGCTGTGGGGAAAAAGGAAGCCTTCTACATCATTAGTGGGAATGTAAACTAATATAACCAGTATGGAAATCGTTATGGAGATTCCTCAAAAAAATAAAACTAGGAATTCCCTTTTATCCAGCCATTGTCCTTCTAGGTATCTTCCCAAAAGAGTCAGAAACATCATATTACAGTGATATATGCATACCTACATTTATAGCAGCACAATTCATAATAGCCTAAATCTTGGAAACAGCCAATATGCTGATGTCAACAGATGAAGGGATAAAGAAAATGTGGTATATATACATAATGGAGTAGTAGTATGCCGTAAAGAATAAACTTGAGTCATTCATAGTTTAAGGGATGCACTTTGAGACCATAATATTAAGGGAAGTAAATCAGACACCCAAGTTTATGTATCACATGGTTTCTCTTATATGAGAAACCCAATATATAAACAAAGAGCAAAATAATAGTAGGAAGTAGGGAGAGCTTTTTCAGATCAGAAGGGGAGCGAGAAATGGTGGGAGATGGAAGAATGGGGAGGGAAAAGGAATAGGAAAAAAGAATTGGGAGAAAGAAAATTAAGGTAAAGCTTTTGCAAATGAGAAAGGGACCAAGAAACGGAAGGAGCAGGGAGGGAGAGGAGGGGTAGGGGATGAAAAAAGAATTGTGTTATGTGCGTGTACCAACTCCCCAAAGGAATGTAAACAAGTACTAATAAATATTTTTTAAAATCTTTTATTATGTGAGTCATTTGATACTAGTTAAGGAATTTTTAGATGTTCTTTCTCTCCCACCTCCCCCATATAGTTTAGAGAGTTTAAAGATAAAATACTCCAATAAGGAGTTTGTAATAAAAGTGATAGCTCGGAACTATCATTTTCCCAAAATTTTGTATTTCTTAAAATGAAGCTATTTATTATTATATGTTAGAAAGCCCTAGTCCAGATGCCTAAAATTTATTCATAATAGGTTTGTTTGTTTGTTTTTTTTTGGTCCCAGGGATCGAACTCGGGGCCTTGTGCTTGCAAGCACAAGTCCCCTGAATTCGATCCCCAGCATCAAAAAAAGGAAGGGTATCTTAAATTTACATCTAATACAAGAATAGTATCTTTTATATTTGGCCTGACCATTAAATATTCATGTTGGTAGTTAGCATGGCAATTTATCTGAGTTGTATTCATTTACAAAGGGTTAAATTTTAGTAACTTCTAGCATATATTGCAGTTGTAACAAAGAATTCTATCATGGCCAGCATTGCCATTTGAAATAAATGTATAGTTAAAAGAAAAATCTGGTGGAGTGTGGTGGTACACTCATGTAATCCTAGCTGCTAAGAGGCTGAAGCAGGAAGTTCACAAGTTTGAGGCCAGCCTGAGCAATTTTAGCAAGACCCTGTCTAAAAATATAAAAGGGTCTAGAGATGTAGTACAGTGTTAGAGCATCCCTGGGCTCAGTCCCCAGTAACAGAAAAGGGAAAAAAAAAAGCCTGTATGTTTTAGAATTTTTAGACTGTGCATGTTACATTTTAGACTATGTTACATTTTTAGACTATGCATGTTATATTTGTTTAGTAAAACCAAAGCAGTCGGTAAAGTGATGTGCAAAAAGTTGTACAAGGATAGGATCATTTTGCTGTGACCATAACTCTTTCCTAAATCACTAAGACTGAATGTGTCTTACCAAGTACTACAGAAATGAAAGGCAGTATTCTGAAGAGAATTTTAAGCACAGGTGTTTGAACAGGAGACCATGCTGTGTTCATTCTTGTAGCCTCAGCTCCTAGCATAGTGCCTGAATGTTAAATAATCAGTATTAGTTGTTTTTTTTTAAGAATAGAATCACATATGGAAATTAAAAATACTTTTCTTATATTTCTCTTGGTTTACTTTTTTTGTTTTTGTTTTGGGGGGTGCTGGGGATTATAGCTATACACTTTAAAAAATAGAACCAAAAAGAAAAAAAAAAGTAATGAAACATAGGTAAATTGCTACATGCCAGTCTTAGTTGATCATTTCTTAAATATAAATTTGAAGTGTATAAGAATTACTTTTGCGCCAGTTGTGGTGAAACATGCCTACGATCCCACCCATTGAGGAGGCTGGGGTGGAGGATCACAGGTTCAAGACCAGGCTGGACAAGTTGGTGTGACCCTATTTGAAAAAGGGCTGGGGGACGTAGCTTGGTAGTAGAATGCTTGCCTGAAATATGCAAGGCCCTGGGTTCCATCTCTAGCACCACAAAAGAAAAAAGAAAGAAAGGAAGATCTGTAAGTTAAGTAGGTGCATATTTCTATTGATATTTGGAGATATTTTTTAAAAAGATTGAAAATTTAAGAGGCTATGTATTATGGTCAAAAGAACATTATATCAGAATGAGAAAGTGTGGATTCTACATCCAACTATTAATGAGCTAATCTTAGATCTTGACCTTTCAGAGCTTAGTCTTTACCTGCAAAATTTCTTAAGATTTTTTACAGTTCCCATGCTCTCTGAAATTCCTTGTATTTAAAGCCTGTTTCTGATTTCTGAGAAGAGTAAGGAAGCCACTCCCTGAAAGGAGGACAGTCTGTCTCAATGTCTTGTGTTTTCAGAAGCTGCAGTCTTTTCCTCTGCTTGCTTATGAAATTGACCAAATTTAAAAGCTTCTGTGTAAAGTTCTGTGGCAGCCAAAAGCTGCCATTGGAAAAGAATGGAGTAAAAGGATTTATTTTTTCCTTTCTGAAACCATCAATGACTTTGGAAAATAAATGTACTGCAGGTTTGGTCATTTGCTTACTGGTATTGGAAATGGTCAGATGACTGACAGGCATTTAGAGCAGGTCGTCACTCCACACCAATTGCCAGGATTATGACGGCCAGCGGACCTGGTACAGTACCCTTTACAGACACTGGACATCATTACGTGTTAAAGACTTCTAGGAAAATATGTTCCATAATTTCCTTTGGTAACCCACCCCACTAAGGTGGTTTGCAGAAAAATGTGTTCCAGTCTTAGAAACGTACTTCTAGAGGCATAGCAAACCTTTTTTCCTGGTTCTGTCCTCAGTTATTGAGACAGATATATGGAAAGATGGGAAAAATCATTGTCCTTGATCAGAAAGCAGTGATGTTTATCCTATCAACTTGTTTTTTCCATTATTCTTCAAATTACTTTCAGTTTTTGAGTATTTTTTAACCAGTAAACTGCTTTAGTAATAAGATATTATTTATTTTGAGTATATACTCACTTTTCAGCAAGGTAAGCAGATTTTTGTGGCTGCTTTTTCTTTGCAAGATCTTACTTTTCCGAGTACTTTTCATTCACTTATTGCATGTTTAAACTTGAAGGTACTCCTGTATTTGAAAACAACTGATGGCCTTCAGCCTGAAAGTGAGTGAATTGTAATTTTTCCCCCCTTAGGAAGTTAATTTGTTCGTAGGTTCATAACTTTGGTGGTGGTGTTAAATCAGCTACTGTTCTGTGACCACAGATACACGGACTGTGTCATCAAACGTAAAGCAAAATTCATGAGGAAAATTGTGGGGAAAATATTTAAATCATTGACTACTTTAATCTGAAGTGAAACTATACATAACAGCAAGGAAAAACATAATTATATTTTGAAACTAATTTTATACTATTTTGTAGTATAGAGACTGGCGGTTAATTTTTTTATTCACCAGAAATGACCAACTTTCAGATTTCTTAGCGATATTGTGGGATTCCAGATTTCCTCAAAATCATACTTATTAACGATAATGTATAGCTTCTAAAGCACAGCTAAATGTGTTACACTGTGGTCCTTTTTCATTGACTATGAGACTGATTTTTTTCCCCAGCCAAAATTTGGGCAAATAATCTGATACCAGGAAAAAATATTTGGAGTTAGAACAGTCTTAGAAAATCCACAAGTACAATATACTTTAATTTCTCTTTCCTTTTCCTAAATATGAATCTTAATAACTAAGAGGATGTGATCTGGAGCCCAAATATGGGGATTACTAGTTTTGTAATTTTCAGTAGGTTATTTAACAAGTCTGGGTTAAATATTCTCTGGGTAGTACATTTTTTCTCATTTGTAACAGAAGGATAACAACTACCTAGATCATGATATTGTAATGAAGGTTAAATGAATCACACGTGCAAACATTTAGGACCGTGCCTAGGATATAGTAAACACTAAGTAAATATCATTAACAAGCCCCTTGAGAGTAAGAATCATGTTATATTCACTGATTTATTTTGGAACTTTTAATATTATGTAGTGAATTGAATTGTGTCTGTTTTGAAATTTTAATAATGGATCCAGTTTCTGGATAGTGAATAAGTTTGCCTTCTAACAAGCTTAAAGTCAGTTCTTTACTATTTCCTTTTTGTTCTATGAAACTTCTAAAAATGTTATTCTAGTTATCAGACTGTGAAATGGATTTCATACCTAATCTTTAGAAAAATTATCACATGGAGATTTAGCTTGATAGAAATGAAGACATAAGGGACAGAATGTATTATTGAGTAAGTGTACATTTTTCACATCTAGTCTGAGTTTCCTATGGATTTATTTTTCTCTGTCTATTCCTGGAATCTCTGAATCCCCAGCAGATATCTTAGTAACACTTTGCCATTGATGCATTACTTGTTTCATGCTCTAGGTATTTCCTCTTTCTGCACACACTAAAGACACACTGTTTGTATCATATTGTCACAGTTCCTTTTGTACAAACCTCATGTCCTGTATTAAAGCTGCTTGTACTCACTTGTTCATTCTACCTGCTCTTTGTTAAGTACAGTATTTACTTTTGTGTATAATTTTGTCTCAGAGACTATAAACAGGAAAAGCGATAACTTTTAAGTGAAAAACCAAGACTAATTAATGATGAAGAACTAACCCTACAGCTCTGATCTCAAAGTACACTATAAAATTAGAGTAGGAGTTTCATATTGGCATAAGCATTGATAGTAAAGTTGGTAAAAGGGGAAATCCCAGAAACATTCTCTGAGTATAAGTAAGGGATCAGAACTCAGGAAAAAGGAAGGACTTACACATAATTTTTGAGTGTTAAGAATTTAAGAAAACAAAGGTATTTGAATCTTTATCTTACATACCAAGGTAAAGTCCCAGGTAGATTGAAGAGTTAAATGTAGAAGTGTAAATATCTTTATGCTGCTTTCCTTATTAAAAGACATTTATCTTGATAAGAAAATACCTCCCAAACTTAAAAGATTTGGAAATACTGTACTAATAAGGGTAAAATTCATTACATTTGACTCTTAAAACATTGACAATTATTTTATCTCCTACCTCCCTCTCCCACACAGATGGACAAATTAAAAGATGTGCAAACGTGGATTAGAATTCAAAAATGCAACAAACAAACACATATGTATGTATGCATGTATGTATGTATGTAGTTTCGTGGGGATTGAATGCTGGGCACCACTGATTTATTTTGAGACAAGGTCTGGCTAAGTTGCCTAGGAAAGATCCTGCCTTAGCATCCCAGAGTACTGGGATTACAGGCATGTGCCACCATACCCCAGCTCATCTTTAAATTTTGAGGTGCAAATACTTTCAAAAGCAGCAAGGCCCTTGTGGATACCAGATAAGCAAAAACTCAAGGAGATGGGCCCATTTACTAAAAATGAAATGCAAGTACATAGGAAATGTTTTTCACTGACATGTAAAGAAGTAGAACTTTAAGATACAATCAGAGGATATTTTTACTTTTTGAGTTAGCAAGAGTATTTTTCTAATGGTGCTTTCACAAACAGAATGCTGTGATATGTGTTTGCTCATTTAACCACATTGGGTTCAATGCCTGATTTGGTTCAATCCTTTTGGAAAACAAGTGGGCAATTTTAGGCTTTTAAAATCAATATACCATTTGACCTAGTAATTTGATTTGCAGCATTATATAATTTATAACAGCTTAAGTATTTAACAGGTAAACTATTTTACACTTTCTGTAGAAATAATAATGGAAAATGTGTTTATAAAGAATTTACAATAATTGAAAGAAGTATTTTTGAAGCAAAAAATGCAAGATACAAAAAAATGTATAATATATGAGCACAGCCATTAAAAATAAAGAAACCTACAAATAGTAACTGAAAAAAGCTATTAGAGAATATATCAAAATGCTTGTAATGGTTGTTTCGGCCATTTTTTACTGTTTTATTTTCTTCATACATGCACTGTATTTCTGTTACATAGAGCAGAGTCCCGTGCCCAATGTAGACTTAAAGTGAGTACTTAAAATGAGTGAATTTCAGTAATATGCATGGATTACTTTTAATCTGGAAATACAAATATGATCCACATCTAATTTAAGAAGTACGAGGTGCACTCTGGAAAGGAACCTAGTTAGTAATACCTTACACTTAAGTTTTGTTTTCACAATGTTTTTACATCTCTGTTATATAATATTTTTCTGTTCTAATTCAGTAACATCACTATTTGCCTAAGTCAGGAATTCCTGCTGACCTTACCTCTGTCCTCCCTGACTTAGCAAATCCTACTGATCACCAAATTTGGGGTGTTTTTTAGGCGTTTCTCTTGACTTTATCCTTCTATTTTCTCATAATTACTGTTTTAGTTTAGCCTCTTCTGTATCACTGAAGTATCCCAACTAGTCTGTAAATAACTAGCAGAATTTTCATATGTATGTTATAATAGAGTTTGTGGAAGACAGCTGGGGAGAGATGGACACTGCTTCCACAGTGTTGCTGCAGTGATTACTCTGAAATACAAAACTGATCTGCTAAAAGCTTAGTAATTCCTTGTAACTTGTATTGCTCCTTCTCAAACTTAGAATTTATGAGAATCACCTAGGGAACTTTTTAAAGTGTAAATTCCTCAACTCCTAAAAATTATTATTCAGAGGATCTATAATCGTGAGAACTTGAATTTTGATGTCTTCCTTTCACGATCTTCATACATGTGATCCCAGGACAAGTTGTTAAGGAACATTGACTTTGGGGTAAAGTACAGTCTCATTAATTTACTATAATTTTCCTCACAAGTTGGCATCAGCTGCCCTTTCTGTTCTCATTTCCTACACCTTCCCTCATGGAATATTTTATAATCTAGCTACTCTGAGCTGCTCCTAACTCACATAGGTCTGTCTAAAGTTGGTTCCTACTGCTTAGCAATTGTATTAGTCATTTTCTGTTGCTGGGGCAAAACACCTGACATAAAGGAAAGAAGATTTCTGTTGGCTCATGGTTTCAGAGGCTTAGGTCCCTGGTCAGCTGACTCTTAAGGCACAACCTGTACAGCAGATGAGCACAGCAGAGGAAAGATGCTCCCCTCATGTCTGCTGGAAAGCAGAGAGAACAGGGAGAGAGAGGTAGAGGCCAGGGGCAAGAATATTCCCTTGAAGGTCATCTGCTCCCTTGAGTGACCTGCCTCCTCCAGCCATCCCATCCCCTAACATCATGTTCAGCTGGGAACTCATGATCCATTGATGAGGTTCAGGCCATGATTGGGTCACTTTCCAAAAACCCCGCCTCTGAGTCTAAGAGTCTTTTGGGGCACATGTCATACTCAGCCCATTGCAGAGACCCTTTTGCTGTGATCGCTCCTTCTAGTAACTCATTGGCCTAGCACATTGTGTTCAGTTTATATGTAATCTGTGTAACATATTCCTGGACACGCTCTCATAGGCAGAGTCAATCTTTTGCTCTTGCGTATTTCCATTGCCTGCACTTATTACATCACACACATGCTAAATTATGCTTATTTGTTTACATATCTTCCTCACTAGACTAAGAGCACCTTGAGGTCAGGCATGCCGTTTTATTTATCTTAGAGCTGTAGCATAGGTTTGGCACACAATAATTGCACAGTAAATGTCTGCAGGATGATTAACAATCCAGTAAAGAAGACAGGGAAGAAGTGGTTAATCCCGTTTTTTCAGTGAGGAGCATGAGGTCTTGAGAAATCACATACAGTAGTTGCTTACAATTACCTGTTTTGTAAGTGTAGACCTGGGACTCACACTCAAGACATTTTCTAGTTTGGGAGTTTAGAGGAAAGTCTTTAACAGTAAAATTAGCCCTTCTTTTTTTGAGTGTTTTCTCCTGCCTCTCATGTAGTTCATCTACTGTGTTTAGAGAGAAGGTGTTTTAATAAACTTTTCCTCGTATTTATACTTTATAAAATAATGCCTTTTCCTCTAGGGCAAGAACTGATCACTGGACATTAAGCTATTTATCACTTTCACAGTCAGCCACTTACATTCAGTTTTATAATACATATTTGTATCCTTTGCAGACAACATAGTGCCTATTGGGATGTACACATATGCTTGTTTCATAAAATTGAGCTGATATTTATATAGGAAATACTTTATTTGAAACAATTAAGGCAAAAAGCTATATATGTGTAAGTTATTCAGTGGACTTCCGTTGTAGTTTTGAAAGCTCAGTTCCCAGAGTTTGATGTATTTGGCCTTGCTGTAGCCTTCATTCTTAAGGTGCTGACGGAAGTCAGAGACCAGCTGCAGAGTTCAAATCTAGTGTGCCATAAAATGCATGTAGCAGTGGTTTAAGCCAAATGTTAGCAGTGAAATATTTAGTAGCAACTGTTCTTTTAAAAGAAACATTTTAGATAATTAGAGTCATCTTGTAATATTCTTACACCCAGCTGTCAGCTTTTTACTTTTTCTGCCAATATTTCTAAAACTGCAACCAAGAAATGGAAGTTAGGGTACCATAGTTTGAAATAAACTAAACATTTGAAAAAAATGTTATGAGATTTCCAAAAAGAGCTCTTCCATTCTTCAAAATATTTTTATAAAAAGCACATACATCTCTGTAATAAACCTCCCCAATATTGGACTGTAATAGTAGGAATGTTTGAGAATGGAAGACTATCCTTTATTGAAGATTATTAAATTTAAGCATCCTAATTCCAGTTTTGAAATTTTCTGTTACTATCTCTTAATTTTATTACCACATATAATCAACATCTCACTAGCCTTCCATTTTCTCCTGTATCTTTCTACTTTTAAGATACTCAAATCTCCATTTCCTATCACATCAACTTTCAATAGTCTTGATTTTTCACTATTACAATAGTAATAGTAACCCTGTCTTCCTTTCAGATCTTTTTTTACACTGTTAAGTAATAAAACATACATTCTGTTCTAAATGATTCTTAACCCTTCTATATTTTGACTCTAGGTAGATTTTAATAGTTGAAACTAGTAGTATTGATATGATTACAAAAAAAGAGGTTTCACTTTATAACCAAATAGAATGCTGTTGGTTAGATTTCTTTCTCTGAATCCAGGTTAAGCATCACAAATAATATTCTCAGCATTTAGGTCACACAGTTTATCTTTTTAGACACTCCTCGTATTGCTCAAAATTATGCTGTTCATTTGACGTATGAATTTATTTTACAAGTATTTCTTGTTTTTTCTCCTAAAGTTTCCAATTACTTCCCTTTTTTCCTGTTATGAAAATAAAAATATACCTTTTTTACCATGTCCTTAAAATGCTGCCTGACTTGTCAGTTCTTTCATTTTTTTATGAGCACTTTCTTCAACAATAAAAATTTCGTCTTCTAATTTAGACTTATTAGTTTTTATGATTAATATAAAACTACTACAGGACTTTTTCTTAACTGTTTATTTATTTGCCCACTTGGTCTGTTCTCACAATCCTAATATGTGATGTCTTCCCCTTTTTTGATTTCCAGTAGTTGCTGTAGCAGTTATTCAATTTAATCACCTTTAAAATGGGCTCGGGAGAAGTAAAACTTTGAGAACCTAATTGTCTGGACATATCTTTAATTTTTTTTCTTCCCACATGATAGTTTTCTGGGCATAGAATTTCTTGGCCAACATGTTTTAATTACTCAATAGTTTTTCACTTCTAATATTGATGAGAATAGTGTTCTCAGATAATTGGTTCCTTTGCTGATTGTTTTCTTTTTAGGTCTTTTATTGTCTAATATAGAATTTTAACATTTGGTCTGTGCAGTGACTCTTTTATTCTAAACTTGTCTTTTCAGCTCATAAATGCATTTATTTATCTACTGTTCCTTCTTCCATTTTTCTCTGATTTCAGAACTTTGGAATGATGAGTGTGTGTTTGATGAGCCCTATTGATTCATCAAAGCTTTTACCTTTTTGTTTTCATGTATGTCTAACAATCTTTTAACAGTATTTTTTTCCATTTTGCAAATCTAATAGGTGAAATGCTGTATCATTTAATTTTCATTTTTGAGTAAAGAGCAATTTTTATTTTATTGACCATTTGCATTACTTTTTCTATGAACTCTCAGTTCATACTCTTTTGTAAAAATGTTAAGGCATTTTTATTTATACAGTGGGGATTTCTCCCTTTGTCAGTTCTATGAGTGGTGAATAGTTTTTACTAGTTTTGTTATTGCTGATAATTTTCCCCTTTATATAGGAATTATTTCTTACATAGCTTCATTCGTCAGTCTTTTCATTTCACTTTTACTTAGAAAAGACTTCTTTGGATATATTAAAAAGAATGCTTATGTTTTCTTATTTTATTTTTACATGTGTTTGTATTCCAAGTAGGATTTAGTTCAATGTAAAATATAAATTGGAAACCTACCGTTATTTTTTCAAGTGTCCATCTAGTTCTATATGGCCTTTTCCTCATTGATTT
>PVJO010005717.1:0-66907 GCA_004026905.1 Hystrix cristata | reverse complement strand
CCTGCCACAACTTGCCTTGTCCCATGTCATTCTTCAGGAAAACCACTTCAACATTTTTTAGGAGCTACTTCTAGTATTAACCACCTTATAGTAATGGGGTGTATTGTCTCTGTTGCTCCACCAATATTTGACATTATCTTTATTAAAATTTTAGCTCTCATTTCTTCCTTTGCTTTGTCTTACTGATAAAATTACTAGTTAAATCCAGAATTAGGGTTTTCATTATGTGACAAAAGATAAATGCTGCATGAGGCTATATTTCTTTCTTGCAACTTTGTTTTTTAAGTTAGATAATTGGCTGGTCTTACAATGTTGCATAGCTACCATTGCACCTTAGTGTGTCCTCCCATAGGCTTCAGTCCATCCTTCTACTAGCTCACCTGTGAGAGAATCTGTTCTGTTATTGCCCTGTGATGCCCTCTCTGGAGCCGGCACTCTTCTGGGTTTAGTCTTGATTGCTCTGTAGGTCTGTCTCATGGCTGTGGCTGTAAGACTTGTCTTTGCTGTCGTTCTGAAAATTCCCTGTATTGTTTCCTGCATTGCAGCTCTCATTCCTGTGCCCATACCTTTATGGTTTGCGCCTTCATTTTACAGGGGCATTTTCTCTAGTGGCTTCCTGCAGAGAGATAACTAGTAGGTCAGTTTTTGAGATTTTACATACCTGAGTGTATCATCTTCTACCCCTAGAATCATGTAATATTTTAAGTGCAGAATTCTAGAATGATTCAAAGTTGTTTATACTGAGAATTTTGAAAATATTGATTACACTAGTATCTTCTAGCTTCTAGTTTCACTTTTTAGTAGTCTAGTGCCTTCTTAGTTCCTGATCCCCTCTCCCTTCTTTCCTTCCTTCTCTCCCTCCTTCCCTCCCTGTCTCTACCTGTGAGTGCTATTTTCTCTTCATGCCTGGTGTTCTGAAATTTTATGGTGGTGTTCCTTCATTTCTATTTTTTAAGCATGTATTTTGGTGTGTACGCAGTAGGTTGTTTCTTTCTGCAAACTTAATCTTCAATTCTTGTAAGTTTTCTTGCATTATCTTAGCGTTTCCTCCCCTCTATTTTCATTGTTCTTTCTGGAACTCCTACTCAGATATTAGTCTTCCCAGTAGTTTTTGTGATTTTTTGCTTTCCCTCTTATTACTCATTTCTTTCTTTTTATTCTGCCTTCTTGAAAATTACCTTGACTTTTCCTTTGAACTTGCACTGAGGTTTCTGTTTTTGTTTTTCCCAGCCATTCTCTGTTCTTACTGATTTATTTTTTAAGGATGCAGAATTTTCTCTTAAAGTATTTTAATTACACTTTCTTTGACATTTCCCTCTGCCTCATCTTTCTTTTCTTAGCCACTTATATTTGGTTATGATCTCAGTCTTTTACATTAGAAGACTTTTCTCAAATGCATTGAGATCCTTGGTTGGCATTCATATTTAAAAGCATTATAAAATGATTGAAAACTCTGGGTTTGCAGTCCAAGCTCTTTTCTGTTGGTGAACTATGCTATATGAAACCTCTAAATGTCACAGTCCTTCTCTAGGTTGGTTAGTTTGGGATCCTTTTCTGAAGAAAATAGTCTCCTGTATGAGGCTGCTTATGTTTTAAAACTGTCTGAAAAAGCAGCTTTAAGTTTCTTCAGACTTCCACATAATCTTCTGGTCTCATATCTCTTCTGTGCCTATTGAAGCCCAAAGCCTCCTGGGTTTAGTTTTTCCAGAAACCATGCCCTCTGATTTCTGGAAGATTGGGAAATCACTGGCCACACTAAGTGGATTTACAGACCTAGAATTCCAATAGTTCACAGGAAGCTCCAGTCCTGAGCCTTTGGAGGTTTCATGAGAATTTGCATGCTCTTATTTAGGCACATAGATTTAATATTTCTCAGTTCTGATGTCATTCTTCCCTATCTCCATATATTATGGTTTAGGGTTATAGTTTTCTAACTGTATCAAAGTGCTTGTTTTTCTTACTGTTACTCTCTTTATTTAGCAATGATTAGGGAAACAAAAATCTTTACTCGGATATTTTAAAATCAGAAGCCTGTCCTATCTTTTCTATAAACATGCTGCTGTACAGCATGTTTTCCTCATTTCCAAGATATAGAAAGTGTCTTGGACACATTTTTATATCAGTAGATACAGATCTATTTCATTTAACCACTGTATAGTTTTAACCACTGTATAGTAGCCCATAAAATGCTTCGCTGTGATTTATACAGTCACTGCCCTATTGATGCTTATTTTAGTTGCTTCTAGTTGCTTTCATGAATATTGCTGCAGTAAATATTCTTTAGCCTACTTTTTGGTGAACTTTTACAAATATAGCCATATAATAAATTTCTAGTTCTAGGACTGCCTCATCTTAACCACTTACTTACTTCCCAATCCAACTATTTAAATACAGTCCAACTATTTAAATACAAAAAGTACATATTTTTGTTAATTTTTATAAGATAATATAACAAGAAATATAAAAATGACAGTTTTTTTCAAAAATTTGTGTATGGTATGTCTTAAAACATTCAATATGCAATATAATATTACCATCTGGACAGTAGTATCTAGTCTCTTTCCAAATTCTTTTTGCATTATTGTCTTTCTTTGAACAACGCACTTTACACTGGCATGTTGGCCTTCCCTTTTCTTCTGCGTGTGGTATAAGTTCAATAAAATGTCTTCCCACTAAATGCAGTGGTGAAGATGTCGATAATGGATGCCCTGGTTAGCGTTTTGCTATCCTGCATTTTTCAATTATTTGGTATTAGACCTAACCTAAATTGTAAATGACTTTTTGAACCCCCTTGTTTTGAATAAATAGCAAACAAGTTCCACATTCTTTGGTCCAGAAGGTGCATAAATACTTTATAATAATTTTTTTCCTAGCTTTTTAATTACAGGATAGCTTGTTAGATGTTGGTCAACTCTGTCAACACCACCCATAGAATTATTATAATCATTGACCACTATTGGAATCTTTTTAGTTTCATTTCTTCTTCCAAGTTCTATCATTTCTGTATTATGAATAGTTGACAATAAGGAAATGCCTTTTTTTGTCTTTCCATTTCATAACACAGACTTTTCCTCTCTGATATGCTAATATATGTCCTTTTTCAGCTTTTTCTTTTGCAGATCTTTTGACACTTCTTTCCTATTCAGTCTCAGTGTTCCAAATGTATCTGTTCTGTATTGTAAAAGAATATCACTGAGTTCTGGAGAAATCTGTAAGTTATAGCTAATGTACTTGTGTTAAGAGTTTTTATAGATTGTAACACAAAATTATAGGGTTGCTTTTTTTGTTTGTTTTTGTTTTTGTTTGTTTGTTTGTTTGGCTTTTTGAGACAGGGTCTTACTATGTAGTCCAGGCTGGCTTTTAACTCACTATGATGTAGCCCAGGCTTGTGTTGAACTTACACCAGTCCTCCTGCCTCAGCCTCCAGAGTCCTGGGATTACAGGCATGCACTACCACACCTAGCCGTTTTTCACAAATAAACGCAAAGGAGTAAAAGAAAATAACCAGAATTTATTATTAGATTTCACTAGAAACAAGCATCAAAGGTGAAAGGTGAATATATTGTCCTAAATTTTAAAAGTATATAAAAAATAATTGATATAAAACAAAGAAACAGACATATGAGTGTATCTCCTGTAAACAAGAATTGACTGGATGAAATGATACCTGCCCGAGCAATGCTCTGGATAGTCACTTGCTGCCCAAGTGACACTCATAAACTGTTAAGTGATTAAGAATATATGTGTTTAAAATTTGAATCATATTGTAAAATTGCTTCCCCAAAAGTTTACATACCCAACAACAGTCTGAAAGCTATCTTTGCAGTGACTAGTTTCATCTAGTTTTTTGTTTTGTTTCGTTTTTTGAAACAGGGTTTCACTATGTAGTTTGGGTTGGCCTTGAACTCACTATGTAGCCCAGGTTGGCCTCCTGAGAGCCTCCTGTCTCAGCCTCCTGAGAGCTGGGATTACAGGCGTATGCCACCATGCCTGGCTCATCTAATTTTTTTTTTAATGTGATAAGTAGTAAGTGAGACTGATGTTGTTTTAATTTGCACATTTTTAATCTCTCTGATTAATTTATTTTTCACCTATTTTAAACTGTATTTGTATATGTGCTGCCGAAGCCAGCAGTGTAAACTGTATTTGAAACCTTTTAAAATTCTTATTGATGTGTCTCTGCTCTTTGTAAATTACAGGAAGAAATTAGCTCTTTGTCGTGTGTGATATAAATATGTCTTCTCAGTTTGCCAGTGATTTTCCAATTTGATTTATGGTATTTTTGTCAGACCAAAATGTTTTGACTAATGAGAATGTACATCTTTTTCTATATAGCTTGTTGACTCTATAGCATTAGTATCTAAACTATAGTTAGATGAACAGTAACTTACATGAACATGTATTGTTACATGAACAATAACTAATCATAAATTATAATGAACGCAGATAATCCAGTCACCAAATTGACAATAACAAAAATCACTTACTTAGAAATAAGTTTAAACTATAGCAGGACCTCCATGAAGAAATCACTGTACTGAGAAAGCAAAATTTCTTAGACAGGACACAAAAACACTCATTATAAAAGAAAATTTGACAAATAGGATTTAATCAGTATTAATAATTTTTGGTCATCAAAGGACATTTAAAAAATGAAATTGCCATGGAAAGATGGAAAGTGTCAATACTTGTAAGTGCTTAATAACTAGTATCCAGAATATGTGAACAAGCTTTGAATTCAGTATTTTTTTTAAATGAACTACATAATGTAATAATGGGCAGAAGACTCAGCCTTTTCATAGATGATGTTCAGATGTCCAGGAAATACATGAAATTATTTTCAACATCGTTGGTCATCAGTAAATGCAAGTTAAAACCATAGTAAGGGCTGGAAGAGTAGCTGAGTATGTGCACATATCCAAGGTCCTCAGCGTAATTCACAGCACCCAACAAATTAAACAACCACAAAAGCCATAGTGAACTACCACTACATAGTGAGATACCCAGTAGAATAGCTGAATTTAAAAAGACTGATACTTACACATAGATACGAGGATGTAGAAAATCTAGAACTCTCATTTATTGCTGGTGGGAATATAAAATAGTAAACCTTTTCAATAACTCCTTCTCATAAAGTTAACCATAACACTTACTGTATGTGTCAGGAAGTCCCCAGCACCATCGCTAGATTTCATGGTTTGCTAGGAGCATTCACAGAACTCAGTATGGGCAGTAGTTACGCTTAGGACTTTCTGACAGCAGAAGGATGCAAAGCGCAGCTAGCAAAGGTAAAAGGTAAGTGGGGCAAAATCCTGGTAGAGTCACACAACACATACTGTATCCCCCCAGCAAGAAATTTGACACTGCTGTGAAACGTTAGTAAGTGAGGCAGGGAGTTGGGCAGTGCATAGAGGCGCTGAAGCAGGAGGATTGCGAGAGTTCAAGGCCAGCCAAACTATATAGCAAGACACCCCATGTCAAAAAAAACAAAAAATAAATGAGACAGGGAAGCTCATTAGAGTCTAAATGTGCAGAGATTTTACTAGGGAATGATCACAGCCTTTGCCTGGCACTCATCCAAATTCCAGACTTCCTGAAGGAAGGCAGTTTTCAGCGTAAGCCATATTGTTGTAATATATAGTTTAGGCCCAGGGAGGCATGCTTACGAGGTAAAGAGGAGGTGGAAATCCTTCCTAAATCTAAGATTCAGGTTCCCAGACACCAGCCTAAAACTAGCCTTGCAAACAGATCTTTTAATGATAAGTATCCTTTTAAAGAATGTTAACTCTATTTTTGTTTTGTTCTGCTTTTGTTCTTTGTGGGGGTGCTGGGGATCCGACTCAGGGCTTTGCACATGCTAGGCAAGCATTCCACCACTGAGCTAAATCCCCAACCTGTTAACTCTTTCTTGCACATCTGACAATCCCATTTCCCTAAGTATTTCCCTAAGAAATAAAAGTATATCCACTAACAAAAGATGTGTTTGTTCATAGCCAAAGCTAGAAACAGCCTGTGATTTCAATGACTGGAAAATGGATGAACACATTCTTACACATTTTGGAATATTGCTTAGCAATTAAAAAGAACTGCCTCTGAAAATTAAAAACATGAATATGACCTCAGTACCACAATGAGTCAAAACATGAATAAATTTCAAGAACATTATGTTAAACAAAATAAACCAAAGACAAAAGAATATATACTTATGAGATTGAATTTACATGAAGTAATTCCCGTCAGTAAAACTAATCTGTAATTAGAGAAAGCAAGATGTGAGTGCCGGGCAACAGAAAAGTTCATTGGAAGAGAGCGTGTTGGAATGTGTGCCGATGGAATATAAACTTAGTGCTATTCTGTAGGGAGTTCGGAAAAGGCATTTGGGCTGAATTTAAAGGGTGAGTTTGATTAAATGGCTGCGATTGGGAATAGAGGGAGAAGAAAGCTCACGGGGCCCTGTGTACAAAGGCAGAGAAAACCGTAAAGGGGAAAGATAGATCCAGTGATATTAGAATTTAGAGCAGTGACAGCGAACCTCTTCGAGGTTTCAGTGGTAACAAACAGCCCACTGTGGCACACGTGCCGGAGGTCCGCCACCCCTGGCTTAGAGTAAGAGCGGAGCGGAGCTACGGTGCCTGTGAAGTTTCAAGTCTGAGCCACACACTGTAGATATCAGAGATTTACCTCACTGCTTCAGCAGAATAGAGTGTAATTAGGTAAGATGTTGTGTTGTAGGTAGCCAGTCCCAGTGATGGTATGGGTAATGAAATGGGCAGGGGAGAAATCCAGTATCGTGTGCTTACACTGCCCGGTAAACATGCTGAACCCTTCCCACTCTTTACCTGTCAGAAACGCTTGTCATTACACACACATTTCTTTTGTTGTGTGTCTCCCTTACACACACATTTTCCTCTACTTACTGCATTCTTCCTTGTAGATTGTGAGATGATAAAGGCTGAAACTCTTACCCTTTTCACCTGTATTTACATACGCGTGTGAATACGCTCCCTTGTTTCCATCACTCCCCCTTCACTTCAATTGCTAGTATATTAAAATTGCTTAATAAATGCTGAATTAGATACAGGTCAGTGCCCCACATAAGTCTTTAGGATCTAATAGTGATAGAGAATTTTGAAAAGGGTGGTAAAGAATTTGAGGATTAATTAATGGGTACATGAAATGATGTCATACAAGAGAAGAGTTAGAAATACTGAAAGTTCTAACTTTGTAGATTAAGAAAATGGCAATGTCGTAAAGAATGCCCACACTTGAGTAATAAGGCAGAGTAATGAGGTACCAACAAAAGAAATAAATAAAGCAGGTCATGGGTTGGGGATTTAGCTCAGTAGTAGAGTGCTTGTCTAACAAGCACAAGGCCCTGAGTTTGATCCCCAGCGGTGCCCCCCCACCAAAAAGGGGTAACTAAAGGAGGTCATAAATAAAGATATTTTGACTTTTTACTGGGGAAATTTTGGTTTGTGGGAAATCTTGACTTATTTATAACAATCAGTATTTTCTTACTTTAATAACTTTAACCTTTTAGCTTGTGGTGATATCTTTAACATAAATTATAAACTCTGAACCTAAGAAGTTTTGCTTGTGTATGTGTGTGAGGGTATTGTTGTTTGTTGTTTTTGGGGGGGCAGTTGAGGGGAGTAGTGCTTGGTTTGGGTTTTATGTACCGAGTATTGAATCCTAGACCTCACATATACTAAATATATGGTCTACCCCTAGAACCTGAATCAGAGAGCTATTTAACACTTAATGTTATGTAAATAAATACCCACTTTTAAAATGTTCTCTATATATGTTGCACTGACTTTTTAATAGGTGCTCAAATAGAGAGGGGAGGAGGGGTGGGTTTTTTGGTTTTGTTTTGTTTTGTTTTTTTAGGAGTGGATTTTGTTCTGGGAAAATGACATCCTAACAAGACAAAAGACCAGTACTGAAAATAATTACACTAAAGGTGGTTTTCCTGTCACCACATACCAGATATGAGAGTAGTAAAAGCAGACAGATGGACAGTTCTGCTAGTTTTGGAGTGTGAGAATAGAGAAAAGAAACATTCTGTTCCTTTTATTCAGAAAAGGAATTTCTAGGCTGAATTACTGGTTTTAGTAATAAGTTTCATATTCTGACCAAAGAAACATTTTTTTTTTTTTGCCCTGGAGATGATGACTCATGCTCTTCTCAGAATTTTGCTTTTGTAGAAACTAAAATGCAGTCATAAATACAGCACAGTTATTTGGATCTTAGTGCTAATGATATTATTGTGAACAGACTGGTAATGGGTAAGAACACTAACATTATAAAGCTAGTTAGAAGAATAAGCATATTTTAATTAGCTTATTCTAAGAAGTATGAAAGTATGTTTTCTAAAAAGTAATTAATTATTATAACATGGTGAATTATGCAATAAAAATAGGACCTATAGTTAACATTTTTAAAAATACCTCATCATTTTGAGGGGCTTGTATCACAAGATAAATTTCTAATTTCCAATATTGACAGTGGAGATACTTTAAAGGTGTGTATGGGGGGGTGTATGTGTGCATGTTTTGTTGTATCCCTCAAAATTGGTATGAGATTAGCAAATTACAGTCGTATTGCCCATAAAGCCAACTACCAAATAACAGGTTATTAGCATTGGCTAAAGTTTAAAGTTTATGTTCCAGTTTTGATCTTGTAAGAAATAGAGGCTTGAATGTGCCCTTTATGTACTATAATTGATTGTATTACTCTGAATTTTTACCACATCAGAATATTCCATTACATATTCGTCCATGTAATACTGTTCTTCAACATACATACAGAAGTTTCTGTTGATATCCCATATAGTTTCTCCAAGCGAGGAACTTTCTTTTATCTCTTCATTGTAATCTTTGCAGTCATTACCTTTCTTGAATTACGTCTAGCCCTTTCCAAAGCCTTAGAATTTTAGCTCTTGAAATCCCCATTTTCAAAATTTCTTACATCTTACTCTGTACCATATTTGAATTTCAGCAAAAGTTGATGAATCATAGTATGTGAAGCAGTTGTTGGATAACAGCCTAATGACATGTTAAGTAACCAGTTGAAAAGTGTTTGTCAGTTGATAAGTTTTATAAGGAAGCACTTTAATGTATAGATTATTATAAGTAATTTTTAAATTCTATAACTGATGACATATCAATGAATAAAAATGGATATTTTTTACTTACTAATCACTGAAGTTGCTGTTTTTATACCCATTTTAGGTTGTCATTCTCATTGCTCTCTTTTTAAGGTATAGTAACTGTAATTTCCCACATAGTTGGTACATGGTAGGGTAACAAGTGTCAGTAAATAGTAAATGTTTGAAAGGGCAAAGTAAAGAACATCTAATATGTCCCTCTTATGCATAAATGAATTCTGAAGTACCTTGCCCATAGCACATTGTCTTAAAAGATTGATTTTAAAAAATTATTTATTCTTGCATGACTCCACATTGTTGTTGATATCATTGCTAGCACTCTATTGGCTCTATCTATTGGCTAATGGTGCATGCTTAAAATTAAGCTAACCTACCTCTGATTGCACTTTTGGGAGATCTCTGTTCCTTTGGTTGCCAAATAGCTATCTTATCAGACTCAAGTTCTGCATTAGTGAAATGGCCTTTTACCAGAACAAATAGTGAAGGACGATAAATCACTATTAAAAAAAAATCACTATTAAAGTTGGTCAATAATTGCTTGCATTGGAGTTTTTCATCATTACTAGTGTAATTCTGTTATTGCTAGAAAATGGGGGCAGATGGCAAGGAATTAAATCAGAATATAAAGTTATTGTTTCATCTTTGTCATTTAAAAAATAATTTAAAAATCAAAATTTTACTATATATCATGTCTTTTATCCAGTGTTATAACATTCCTTTTATACTTTTACCTGTACAATAGGTGTGTGAAGTATTCACTGATGTCTGTAGTCTGAAAAAAAAAGAACATTTTTGCACCAAGTTCTTGCGCATTCATCTCATTAAGTAAAATGGAAAAATTTGTTTTGACCTATAAATTTGGCATATGAAATGTGCAGATTAGAAATAGAGGTGAAGTGATCATTAAGATGAAATTTCACTGAAATATACATTTTGTGCTTTTATATCTTTTTGTAAAGATAGCAATAATATATCAATAGACACGGCATAAGAGGAGAGGACACTTTAAGAGATTACAGTAATAACCCCAGAGAAAGGAAATCAGTTCGAGGACATAGGCTGAGATTGTGCTGTGAGGCAAAAGATAACAGCAAGTGTGGATAGACAGAAATGTCAGGGACCTTTTTGATATGATAAACAAGAATACCCAGTACATCTAGAACCACATTTTTTCCAGTGTCAATCTAACCTTGGTTATATATTAAATACTTTGTAATCTAAAATATGTTTTATGACACTGAATTGCATTACTGCTTAATTATGTGATGCAGGTCATCAAGGACTCTGCCTGAGGATGAATGAAACTAAAAGCAAGGTTCTCCTCATATCTTTTGGTACAAGTTCACTAGATAATGACTAGTTCCACAGGACATACTACCAACATTGAAATGACCACAGAAAACCCCTCCATGTGCAGAATTGACACACACATTCAAGAAGTACTTATTCCATATTGGGTGGTTTTCCTGCTGCAGAGTAGTCAGCAGGAGTCCATTTGCACCTCTTCCTTAGCCTCTCAGTATTGTCAGAATCACCACTGTGATCACAGCAGCACAGTTCAGACCTTGTCGTTCAGTTTTGAAAATATTGTCTTTACCACAGCCAATTTAGGGCAATGATATATGAATACACAGCAAGATCCCCCTACCAGCCGTTTAACGCTGCTCTGCTTAACGCTATTTCAATATTACATGGTTACATAAAAGTACAGTAAAATTTGAGATTTTACTGTTGTGCGACGAAATAAGCGTTTCTGAAGATGAGGAGCAAAAGGAACTTTCAACGAATTTTCTAAAAAAAAGGTTAGTGTGCTCCCTTTGGCAGCACATATACTAAAAAAAAGTTTAGTGACTATAACAGAAATTATAGATCAGTTCATACAAAATGATCCAAACTTTGAAAGAAGTTCAAAGGCAAGTCGAAGTGTCATTGATGTGATGTCTTGCCATTGACAACTGCTTGCTGGATGAAACTGGAAAAAGCAAACAATGTTAGATGGCTTCATTACAAAAAACAAATCTCCAATGAAAAAGAACCTTCCTTATCAACAACATACATTGTTTTCTGAATTTTTTAGATTTTCATGAACATTTTATGAATTAAAATTGTTATTAGCAGTAAAAATTATGTAAATAATGTGATAAAACAAAGTTGTTACATTTTCTTATTCTGTTTGGGTTCTGCTTTGCCTAGCCCCACTAATTACGTGTTAAGATGACCTTGCTTACTGCTAGAACTTAGAATGCATTCCCCGCATTAAGTGGGGTCTTACGATTTGCTTTGCTCAATGTTTGTACCTGGGAATGTATAATCGTAGATACAAACACCATAGCTGAAGTTCTATGACACTTGGCCTCAGGAAGTAGGGAACTTTATTGGAAACAGTAGACCATGATGGGACTTTATAACTGGTTCCTGACCTCCCCCCATCATTTTAGCTTTCTGACAGGTAGCACAGATAAATCTGTTAGATTCAGGATGTCGAGTTAGTAAAAAATGAAAATCATAGTCCAAGGAGACCTTCAGTGAAGGTCTGAATGCAAATAGGAGAATACACTGTGTCTGATAAAATTGCTAGCTTTGTCTTTATTAGACCAGACTAGACTGAAAATCTGTAGATGTAAACTGCAAGGAAGAGAGTGATAGGTTCTACTAAGAAATCCATACCTGACGCAAGTTTCCCTTTGCTTATGGTGGTGCTGTGAGTTTGTTACACACAACTCATCTTTTCTTTATCAGAATAGTAAGGTTAATCACTGGAATGCAGGCAAATTTTTATGCATCTGGATACTAAAGAGCTACCACCAGAAAGAATAGTACTTGAGTAAGAAAGAATGAGTTGCAGTTGTGATGAAATTATATTCCCATCCTATGGCATAAGGGTATAAGGCTGTCATTTTGGTGAAGAGACTAGGGGGAACAGTGCAAAACCAAGAAGCCTACCCCTACTAAGAAGTCTTAAAAATTGTAGATTTCTCCCTAGGGTCAGTTGAACTGAGAGGATAATAAGAGGACTGATCTCTATAAAAACAAAAATACTTTGGGTCTCCTTTTGCTTAGGACAAGTCAGGGCTTTTATACATTGCTGTCTTTGCTGCTAAATACTAAATACAGATACAGTTTCCAAAGTGTTTTTAGGTTCATCAGCTATTTGTTTGCTCTAGTTGTTGTTAAAGTTAGTAAGGCTGAAGTCACTGATTAAACTTGTTGTGAAATGGTTAGCTTTTGCTTTTTTTTTTTTTTTTGGCTAGAAAGAGGCTCCTTTAATGCTGTCCACCTGTCTGACCAATACATGCCATTGCTCACAAGTTTGACTGGTTAATAAAGAGGAATCAAAGAATTTGAGCATAAATATTCTACAAAAATGAAGGCCAAATATTAATGTATTTCTCTATTTCAAGAATTAGTCATTCTTCTAGTTCTGTATTTTAAAATAATGCACCAATGCTGGCATCTTGATCTTGAAAATGTAAATGTAGTTTCTACAGTTGGCTGGTTTACTATTTCTGACTTCTTGCTCTTTGTTTTATGTGAAATCTGCCTTAAGAAAATGAGGAAAGAAATATTTGCTAGAAAACTCTATCACTGTGAAATCATTTGTCTCCTGTCACATTGTACGTTATGAAATGTGTCTTGTATTTTTCATGTTACGTTTGCCAGTCTTCATATTGCTCTCTCACCATCTTTTGAGTTTAAATTTACTTAGTCTCTTTGTGAGCTTAAATTTTAAGAAATTTCTGTTAATGTTTATTGTGTACTAGTATTTTCATTTTTAAAGACCAACTCGAGAAAGTTACTACCCATTTCAACATTTGGTATGGTTTATATACCTATATGAAAGTTTAAATCCATGATTTACCTAATCTAGGATCAAGTTTTTACTAATATACTTCATTAATGGTTCTTTACTGTATTTGATTCTGCTATTAATGCTGAATGCTTTTAACCTACCTTATTCACATTTACAATTAAGTCTGCATTACTGTAGAAGACATTTCTCACCTAGGTCTTAATTATTTGTCGTTATTTAAAAAAAATTCATTAGCACAGACCCTCCCTAAACCCATCCACGAACCTCAGATTAGGGAACTTTTGTCTTACATGATACAAAAATCTGTGAAATATATCTTCACACTTTTCATAGCACTATGAATATGAATTTAATAATGAAAATTAATTGCAGTCTTTAACTACAGGAATTTCAATTTTCTAAACTAGCCATGAGAACTTGATCTTCTACTCTAGAGTTGTAAAAGTCTTTCTGTCTCATTAAAGCATGAGTTAAGCCTGTTTTCTTGTGATTTGTAAAGGTCAGTGAAGGACAGCACTTTAAAAGAAATAGCTAATACGCATCCTTCCCGAGCCAGTGTATATTACAGCTGTCCTCCTGGACTTACTCCAGCAAGCTCAGTGACTCTTACAGGAAGAGAATTTTAGAGGTCCTAACTGGGGCTCAGAAATGTGTACTAAGGACATTTGCTTCCCATTTATTGCCACAGTGAAATTTGTTTGAAATTATCCTTCTTATCCCTCAAATCTAGTTAGTCTCTGAGTACTTTGGTTTTTCTTTGCAAGATAGCTTTCTTCATTTCTCTCTTGCTGTTCCTGTTGCTACTTCTTTCTTCAGACCCCTGTTAACATTTTCCCTGGGATGATTTCAACAATTTAGTTTTCTACTTCTCTGTGCTCTAAGATTTAAGCCTCACCCTCCAAAGACCCTATCCGAGAAAAGTTAGTAGTCTAGTAGGCAGTCAAACGTGGGTGTAGGTATTAATAAGAGTTCTGGTTTATGCCTGTAACCCCAGCACTGTGGGAGGCTGAGTCAGGAGGATCACAAGTTTGAGCCCAACCTGGGAAATTTAGTAATTTAACAAGACCTTAGACCCTATCTCAAAAAGAAAAACTAGAAAAAGGTCTAGGGATGTAGTTCAATGCGAAGGTCCTGGGTTCAATTCCCAGCATCCTACCAGAAAGGAGGGATGGGGTTTAAGCTATGGTAGAAATACCTGGAAGAGGTCGTGGTAAAATTAGGAAAGGGAATAATTAACTCTAGAAATGTTTAAAGTAACTTCCAAATAGTAAATCTAACTGTTGAATCATGAAGCCTAGTTTTAGTCACAAGTTTCAATAACAAGGACAGAAGGAAATTTTTGTTCTGTTCTAGATCAGACTAAAGATTCATTTAGCAATTTAAAAATTAGGAAAGCTTGTTTTTATTTTCTAACTAGTAAGCAAATAAAGCAGTGTAACTGAGCTGTAAAACTAAATACTAACATTTTCCTGTTGATCTGTTGGGAGGTGGAAAATATCTTGTCAGTGTTTATCTAAATGTTCAGAAAAAAACCAAAGAAGTATTTGTAAAAAACTATTGGTCAGAGGTTGGGAATTTAGATCAGTGGTAGAGCACTTGCCTAGCAACTACAAGGCCCTAAACTGTTTGCAAATCGTGGCTGCTGGAGATTATTAGGCTGACAACTGAGCATAGATACGCTCCCTCTAAACTTGTAGGTATGTATTTCAAAATAGTTTTCTTATTTTTAAGATGAATATTGCCAAAGGAATACCACAGTGGGATGGCAAGAAAGATGATGGTAAACTATCTTGCTTGAGTTGTAGTTGAAGGAATTTGGAGTAAAACTACCTAAGGAAAGTTCTACTGGCTGTCAAGTATGTGATGGGAGAGAGAGCAGAACTGAGGGAATGAAGACAGTTTTAGGAGCAGCAGTGTTAGGAATAACTTCACAAGCACTCCACAAAATGTCTCTTATCAGGCGTTGAGCTTCCAACCCTTAAAAATGCCCAATCAATTGACTTCTACGATACTTTCCTATTTCAGCTCTGCTGGCTTAAAATTAATGCCTTTTTTCCCCCCTTCGAGAAAATGTAAGTTGAAAGTGCAGGATTGCAGTTGTAGATACAGGGTTGGGATGACTTCTTAGTCATGTGCAATTAGAAAATTCTCTAGTTAATACCAAACAATTCCAATATCTTTTTAGGAGTCACCAAACTTTTTTTCTGTACAATTCCAGGTAATATCTTATGCTTTCCAGGCCAAATGGTTCCTATAGCATCTGCTCAACTCTGTAGTTGTAGTGCAAAAACATCATGGACAATATATAAACACAGTTTGTTGGCTCTGTGTGTGTTTTCCAATAAAACTGTTTAGAAAAGGAAGTAGTGAGCTGCATTTAACCTCTGAATCATATTTTGAACACTTTTGCCTTATAGTATGAAATCCAGAAGTAGAATGCTAATATAAATAAAGAAAGGCTTTCAATTTAGGGATTAAAAAACAAAAAGGCTGAGCCAGGCATGGCGGCATATACCTGTAATCCCAGCCATGAGTTCAGGGCTAACATGGGTTACATAGTGAGTTCAAGGCCAGCCTAAGCTACATAACAAGACCCTGTCTCAAAAAAATTTTTTTTTAGTTAAAAAAGCAGGCTGGTCATGGTGGTGGTGCACGCCTGTAATCCCAGCACTTGGACAGCTGAGGCAGGAGGATTGCTATATGTTCAAGGCCAGTCTGGGCTATGTAATAATGAGTTAAGGGCCAGCCTGCGCTAAAAAGCGAAATCCTATCTCAGAAAACCAAAAATAAGTAAAAATTAAAAAACAAATTGTTGATAGGTTTTTTTGGACTGAAAGAATGTACATCAGGTATTCAAAATAATCAGTTTACCAAATGAATTAAGAAAGCTTCCAGTGTAAAAATAGTGGCAATGGAGAGTACAGGTATAAGACTATTTTCTACTCATCATTTCTGCTATTTATTTTGTCTTTAAAAGAGTCTTTACTCCTGCTGAGTAGTACTGTCTACTCCACTTGGACTGCCAAAATTACGGTAATTTTAATGCCGGAATAAAAAAGGAAACAAAAATTTCTGGTGTTCAAAGTATCCGTCACATATTTTGTACTGTTAAGGTCACATGATAGAGTTCATTATATCATCATTTGGTCCTTTGGCCTTTGTGCAGTATTGTAAAGTGGTCTCAAGTGTCATTGCCAGCTAAACGTAGCAGATGCTGCAGTCATAAGGCAGGCTAGTCTCAACTGAAAAATGACCACTGACTGTTAGAAAACAAGGGACAGGGAGCATTTTAAAAAGTGCCACATCCAACCTGATGATTTTAGGACCAAGAGAACAACTCCCTGGCACCATTACTGGGCATAATCATGAAGAACTTTGTTATATGGTGTATTACAGTGTAGTACAGTAATTGGTGTTTATGATGAAAACGGTGAGTCATCAAAAAAATATTAAATTGTGAATTATACATACTCTTCTGAGAAAACAGGACTGCCCTAGTCGAAACAACTTATTTAGACATACAGAAAATCAGGAAGCAGAACAATTATTAAAGCATTCTAGGTAGTTATGATTTGTTAGTCTATGAATATTCATCAGTCTATGAATAGTTTGAATCGATAGAGTGGTTTCTTGACTCTTAAAATGCCTTATTTGTAGTCAGAACATTTTTCATTCTTTGACACCAAACCTTGCCTAGATTAGTAGTACTTCAGTAATTAATTTTATAGTATTTTATTCCCCTCAATTACTTTAAATAAGCTGTTTTGTAAATAGAACAATGTGCATTTAAATTTGATAATTCTGTAATTTGTATGAACATTTAATTTTTCTAAAGAAAGACCCATTTATTTTAAATGTTATAAGATCAGATTTATTAACCTTAGGAATTTTTCTCTAAATTCATAGAACTGAGAAGATGTAGAGTTTTTTTGCAGTTTTTGTGCTTTAATGTTCCTTTGATTATATTCTGTATTTGAAAGACAATTTTTAAAGAAATCTGAGAGGATTGAAAAAATTATGGAAAAATAGTCCTTTTTTCATTGAAGACAGCTTTTTATTCATTGTACAACATGAAATTCAAACTCTTCAGCATAGTTTTATTATCTGGCCCCTACCTACTTTTTACCCCTCCTTTTTTGTCACAAACCCCACCTGTTCCCATGCACTTTAGACTCATGTAATTAAAATAAAAACTTATATTGCTGCTAACAGTCTGCCTTCTTTTATGGTTGGTGGCAGTGCACATTCACTTTTGGTGGCCATCTAGATAGAATGCCCTCCTCATCTACCTGTCCTACAGCCAAACCACTTCCTCTCACGTGAAATCCCTTCTAGCTGGGCTAGTGGCACATGCCGGTAATCCCAGCACTGGGGAAGCTGAGGTGGAAATAGTGCCATGACTTTGAGGCCAGCCTGGCCTACGTAGTGAGTTCAAGGCCAGCCAGAACTATATAGCAAGACCCTGTCTCAAAAACAAACAAACAAAAAATTTTCTACTCCATAATGATGTACTGAAATGCCTCACTGAAGCCCTCCATCATCTCTTCAGACTTTTTCATAATTGATAGCCTGTCTTGCAACAGTTATCACATGGTTAAAGTTGTTCCCCTGTGAACAGTGGGTCCCTCAACAGCAGAAGGGAAAGTATCTTGTTTACCTTTGTCTTTATACCATACTTAGCCAGGAGCCTGACATAAGTAGATGCTTCTTAAAACGGGAGAAGGAGGCGGTAACAAGGGATTCCCCACATCTAAGCTGTAGACAGCTGTACTGTTTAAATAGGGATCTTGGGAATCTTGGGCGCTGGCAGCCACTGCCACAGGACCCGCCCGTGAGCCCGGCGTTGGTCCAGGCTTGCGTGTGTGCTTGCATGAGGTGCTGATTCACTCGTCAGCACTAGAAACTGCCACTGCTTAATGGAGCTCGTTATTTACTTGCCCCCTTGGTAAGAGAAGCCAAACTCCTTTTCCTTTCTCCACCTGGTGCCAGCCCTGGGTAATCCATAATAGCTAAAGAGATAATGTTGATAATACTGAACAGGTTTGTTAGTAATATTTATTGAGTGCTTTCTGTGTGCTGATCTCTTGGCTTCAGTCTTTTTCATGTGTGACCTCCTCTAATCCTCACAATGACTCAGTGAAGTAGATGTTTATAATTATCAGTTCAACAATTGGGGAAAACATGAGGTTAAGATGAACTAAACTGCCTGGTGTCACCCACCTGTTAACTAAGGTAGCTGGAATTTGAATCTAGTGAAACTTCAGAACCTGTTTTCTTATACACCACTACAGAGTATTTCTTGGCCATAACTGCATACCAAATAGCATCATCATTACAGTATACTCTTTAAAATTGTCTACGCCTAGGTTCAAAATACATTTTCTTGTGGCAAGTAACTTCAGTTCTCTGACCTTTGGTTTTCTCATGTGTAAAATGCTAATTCCTACACCCCAAAGGGTTGTCGCCTGCCTGAGTGCATGGTACATATTGCACAGTAAAACGTCAGCCCCATTTGCTGTTTCTGCACCTTCGTGTGTGTGCTTTGGGATGGTGGTTTATGTGGACTAAGGTCTGGCACGAGAAGGCAAATTACCATTAGACAGTAACCACTGTCTTCTGTGTAGCACCCGCCTTCCAGAATCTACGAGTGTTTTGTGTCTCTGACCATATTTATTCTCTTTATGAAAAGGGTGTTCTTAAATATTTAATAATTACATTAGTCAACCATAAATATACTGCAGTAGAATACGCAATAAAATCAATAGTTTGTCTACTATACTAGACTTCTCTTTCATTAATTATTAGGGAACATGTGAGACTCTGGGTTATTTATTAAGTAAAATAGTTGCCCCAATGATTTTATAAAATAAACTTCTTAGCGCCATTCAACAACGAAAACTGTAAATACAGCTGCTGTTTTGGCATGGCTTGTGGTTTTGGTTTTGTTTTTATTTGAACTATTTTATCCAGGAAGGTAATCATTTAAAAAGTAGTCATTTGGCATTCTCCCTTGCATTCTTCAAATTTTTTAATATTTTTAAAAGCTTAGTTTAAGTTGCCTCTCTAATTATGTACACAGATTCTTCTATCTGGTCTTTTCACTAGACAATGATTTTTTTCTTTAAAAGTACAGGAAATATAATTATATTTTAAATCCTATAACTTCAGTGGATCTCTTTTATAAGTTTGAAAAATATTTTCAACTATCAGAAGGTAATTTTTTTATATTTGTCATTGCCTTCCAGTTAATTTCTGTTTCCAGAAGTGAGAAGGCTAAACATTTCTGTTACTACTCCTTATTTCCTTCATACAAATTTAAAACATTTAAAAAATTTTTATTAGTGTGTGTTTGTAGTACGTAATGATTACATCCATCATGGGGAGTTGATGCGTGTACCTAACACGTCTTAATAATTTTCATCTCCTTCCTCCCATCTCTTTGTCCCCTTCCCTTTTGCAAAAGACCTATCTACCTGTTTCCTATTATCTGTCTTTTATTTTGCTCTTCAATTTATTTATATCTTGGGTTTCTAATAGAAATCAGGGTATATTTCAGCTTATGAAATAACTTTGAAGTATCATAATCACTGGTTCACGGATGCAAATTGGTGCAGCAGAGCATCTGATCAGATTTGGCCCTGTCGCTCTCTAGGTCACACTCTCTGAGGTGGGAGATGGATAGTAGGGGGCAGACGAAAATGCAAGGAGACCATTTAGGCCTTTGAGAAATACCCTGACCAAGGAGACAAAAGTGGTAATGAAGGAATGTAGACAAATTAAGGAGTTAATTTATTGATAGGTTCAATATAGATGGGTGTGAGATAGAGGAGTCAGGGATGGCAGGTTTCCAGATTAAGTATGTCATGCGCCTCACTTCTTCTTTTGTTTGTTTGACTTCTACTTATCCTCAAAGGACTCAGTTTATATGTTGCCTTCTGTGGGATACCTTCCCAGCCCAGCCTCCATTGAGTTAGATGACCACACTATGTGTTTTTATAGAATGTGTCCCGTCTCCATTATAGCATTTATCCTGTTTTGTAACTGAATTTCATCGCCCCACACAACCTAAGCATATTCTTCACACTGGACTTGTGACGGCAAAGACCATGTCTTACTCTTGATTAATATACTCAGCTCCCCGTCTGGTCTTAGTGACAGTACCAATACACTTTTGTGAATAACAGTGTAATATATAGCTATTGTCTACAATACCTAGTAGAGCATCCAAATACAGTAGGTTATCTAGGCCTTTTTGGTTCATTTCTCTAGCTTAATTTAGTTTTTTTATTTTAATCTTTTGTTTTCTCTCACTTTCCTTTTGTTTTGTGGTACCCTCACAGCTTAACTTACTGAATAAAAGAAAATATAAACATAAAATAGCAAGAAATAGGATTTCATTGTATGGGCTTCAATAGTGTCTTCAAAAGAACCCCCAAGATAGTTGAAGTCTAAAATATTAAGGGCCTTCAAATTCTAAAGCACTTAATTTTTTAAAAAAATCTTACAAGTTCTTAATACAGACAGTTAGTACATTATACTGGGAAAGAGTCATGGTTCCATTTGTGTATAGAACATTTCAATTGAAAGTATTAGGACTAGATAATTGAAGAAGTAGATGCAGCCCTGCAGATTGACTGTCATGTTTCAAGGAAATGCATTGACATACTGGATATATATTATTGTGAATGTATACCTAAATTATACTTTAAAAACAGAATGGTCTAAAATGTCACAACTTTGCATTCATGTAGAATCTAGGGGGAAATACCAACATGAAAGTAGAAGGCAGAGTATTAAGAGGACAGGGAAACGGTGGGCAACACAGAGTAGAAATAATCATAGTATATTATATGTGTATGTGGATGTGCCAGAATGAAATAATTATTCTGTGTAAACAGAAAAGGAAGGGAGGTTGGGCGGGCTGGCCTTGTGAGTTCTCATTACTTCAGGTTGAGGATAAGAAGTAAGAAAAGAAAAGGATTTGACTTCTCTAGGTTTTATTAGATCTAAAATGAGGAATGAACCTGGAACCTGAAAGATTCTTTCTGGCCCAGAATCCGTTGGTTCGTAAAATACCAGAGAATAATAAAGGTGACAGCCGAGAGGAATTTGGGTTTGAATTACAACTTTTCATTCTTCTCATAGCCTCAGCTCTGTTTTGATAAGATCTGGCTTTGAAAACATACTCAAATATAAAGTTTTTTTAATGACTTTATTGACTTTAATTAAACACAAGTGGTTTTCATAATCTCTGCTGAAATCAATTCTTTATACTCTAAGGCAATAGTCTTGATTGAAATATTTAAGATTAACTCATTGTCCTACTCAAACTACAGAAAATGAATTTTTGCATTTAGCATTGTCATAAATGTATTCTTCTGTAGTTTTTTTTTTCACTTTTAAAAGATATTTTTTCTTTCATTTAGGTTACTGCTTTGGAACAGCCCTAAGTCTGATTACTTAAAGTAATTTTATATGTAAAACTTGTAAAGGATCAGAATAATGCCTCCACGACCATCATCAGGTGAACTGTGGGGCATCCACTTGATGCCCCCAAGAATCCTAGTAGAATGTTTACTACCAAATGGAATGATTGTGACTTTAGAATGCCTCCGTGAGGCTACATTAATAACCATAAAGCATGAACTGTTTAAGGAAGCAAGAAAGTACCCTCTCCATCAACTTCTTCAAGATGAATCTTCTTACATTTTCGTAAGTGTTACCCAAGAGGCAGAAAGGGAAGAATTTTTTGATGAAACAAGAAGACTTTGTGACCTTCGGCTTTTTCAACCCTTTTTAAAAGTAATTGAACCAGTAGGCAACCGTGAAGAAAAGATCCTCAATCGAGAAATTGGTAAGATGCAATTTTTAACTAAATGGGATTGTCATCCTATTCTAAAATGCAAGTAACTATGAAGCTTAACTGTTGGTTCATTATTGAAATATTTTTGCCTGAACCAATACCTTTCTAATATTAAATAGCTTTCTTAGTAAAACATCTTTGTAAATCTAAAGTATCTTTGGCTGCCTTGATATTCTATAAGGTTTTTTTAAGAAATACTATATGTGGGCAGACTTAGATTTGTTATATCCCAGTTTTGTTTTATTGTTCTGTAAAACACTGATATGAATACCATGCGATATGTTGATTATTTATGTGATATATACATATATATATGAATAATTTAGACCTTACTACATTTATTCATTAAAGACTTTTTTAACCCTGGAAAACTTCTTGAATCTATTGTGGTCTTCTAAATCTATACAGTTCCTTGTTGGAAAGAAACATGTCTATATGTGTATATAATATAATAATACGTGCTTTATATAATGTTCTTAAGGTTTTGTTATCGGCATGCCAGTGTGTGAATTTGATATGGTTAAAGATCCAGAAGTACAGGACTTCCGAAGAAATATTCTGAATGTTTGTAAAGAAGCCGTGGATCTTAGGGATCTCAATTCGCCTCACAGTAGAGCAATGTATGTCTACCCTCCAAATGTAGAGTCTTCACCAGAACTGCCAAAGCACATATACAGTAAATTAGATAAAGGTAAGAAAGTTCAGTGCACTGTGGTTATTTCTATTTTTTTTTATATTTTTATAGTCTTTTTTTCCTAGCTAGATGATAAGCTTTTTGAAGGCAGAGGTTGCTTACACTGACAAGATTTGGTTGAGTGCTAAGTATACAACTTGTGTTGTGACACTTGCTAGTTAAATGAATCATGTATATATGGTGGCTGATCTCTTGAATTTTTATCCCAATAAAACTGAAGAACTTTAAGTTTGAAATTCAGTCTTTTTAAGGATACTGAGTCAGAGCTGATTAGCTTTTTATAAATAAAAGCAACTAGAAGTAGAAACAGTCTGTGAAATTTTAGCAAAACTTTACATGTTCTTATATATACCAAGAAAAAATTTTCTTAATATTAAATATGTCTGATCATAAATGAGTCATAAAATATAGATATACTAAACATTTAATGTACTGATTTCTAGAATTAGATGAAAATGTAAACTTCGTTGTTTTGGAAATAAATGTTATATTAGGTAAATACCTGTAATTTGAAATTTTAGAATAGATTGACTCTCACATGATATTAAATATAAAATTCTGGTAGAACAATATTAAGACATCATATTTTCACACATCTAATATTCCATAGTTTAATGTAATATATCTTTTGAAATTCTACTGTAGTAAACATTTAATAATGGGAATATTCTTTTCACTTTTCTCCATTCTTTTAAATGAAAAATTTCCTACATATGGGGAAGTTGGACTATGAACATAGTTCATATAGTTTTAATATTTTCACTTTCACATTTGGAGGGGTATTGGGGATAGTATAGTGGCTTAATTATCTTGATAGCAGAAAACTGGAAAATCTGTTTCTTCTTTTCTCCTCATCGTCTACTTTCGTCCCGTCTTTTTCATCATTTTGATTGAGCATCTTTAAGTCTTCAGTGATACTTTGCTTCCCATAGTTTTCTACATTAGGCAGTGCTGAGCCTTTGAAACCACCTTGAGTCATTCTTCACAGGAGTTGTACCCACGAAATATGTCACACAGTTTGAAATGGAAGTCATTCACGGGGGTTATACCCATGAAGTAAGCCATGCAGTTTAAAATGGAAATTAGCTTGGAACCACTAACCTCAGTTTTGTGTGCTTGCCATGAAACAGGAGCACTTGGGCATGGTCTGGCAGCTCTATCAGATAGGAAGTTTTCCAGTTTCTACCAGATATTTACCGATACTTAATTAGATAGATTAGAAGTAATTTCTGATTATAATTAAAATAATGGGTAATACATACATCTTGAAATTTGTCTTTTGAAAAATGAAATAGACACGATGATTGCATCTGTGTTTTCCTATTACAGGACAAATAATTGTGGTGATTTGGGTAATAGTTTCTCCAAATAATGACAAGCAGAAGTATACTTTGAAAATCAACCATGACTATGTGCCAGAACAAGTAATTGCTGAAGCAATCAGGAAAAAAACTCGAAGTATGTTGCTATCCTCTGAACAACTAAAACTCTGTGTTTTAGAATATCAGGGCAAGTATATTTTAAAAGTATGTGGATGTGATGAATACTTCCTAGAAAAATATCCCTTGAGTCAATATAAGGTGAGTAACAAGTTTCAGGAATATTAATTTCAAATTTTAGAAGTAACTGCATAAGGTCCAATAGCTGTATTTTTAGGACATATTTTTTTGAAAATTGAATAATATTGGTAAATAATATTTACAAGTTTATTGTACCATAACTATATAATCTGAGAGATGGAAAATGTTGGTAATTATACAGCCTCACAATGTGGAGGCTTTTTATCCTCCATATTCATGCTTTTTATCCTCTCCCAAACAGTGGCATAGGAATGGGTTTCAAATAGACATTTCGAAAAAATCTATGATCTGCTATGAAGATATAATGTTAATACTTCCCTATTGTTATTTTCTATTCATTAAATAAATACCTACAAGAAGCAACTATAGCAAGCACAGTGCAAGTACTGATTACAGTGCCAGGACATACATGATCCTGGCCTTTGGGTTGTTTTTGGTCTAGTACGGGTCATAGAAGAGACTATAGGTATACAGTAGAATTTATATTAAAAATCTCTATCCTAACATTTCAAAGTTCAGCACAATGTATTTTAATATTTTTAAAATATTTTATAAATCCATGAGTCTCCTGATTATTTTTTTTTAATTTTTTATTATTTTTACCAAGAACATGTATTGGTACATTGTATACATAATGATCATAATCAACATGGTTATTTTGTACCTGTACACGATACATCTTGCTTTTCCCCCCTTCCCCTCCCCTCCCCTGATTATTTTTTTTCCCTGATTATTTTTAAAAACAAGTATTTCTCAGGAAATGTTTAGACAGAAGAGCAAGTGGGCCAGCAGTATGATCGAATAGATTGATGGAGGCTTACTAAATAATACTGCTTTCCTGTTACAATAAGTATCTTTTTTTTTTTACAGTTAGGGATAGAACTGTACTGTTCAAAGAAGCTGATATTTGGGGTCTTTTTTTAATATATACATTTATATTCAGAGGTTCTTGGGTTTATCCGTGCTCTAATCTAACTCCTAAATTTTACTGTTTTAAATGTTACAAGTAATTGCTAAGAAATGTGGTCTATATTGTTTGATTTTTTTAATCATTTTCACAGATTAATATGTGCATTCTCATAATACTCTTACATGTTGATTTTGAATTGAAAAGCTTTATAAGAAATGGCTTATTCCCTTCCTCCTTAATCTCTTACAGTATATAAGAAGCTGTATAATGCTTGGGAGGATGCCCAATTTAATGCTGATGGCTAAAGAAAGCCTTTACTCTCAACTACCAATGGACTGTTTTACAATGCCATCCTATTCCAGACGGATCTCTACAGCTACACCATATATGAATGGGGAAACATCTACAAAATCCCTTTGGGTTATAAATAGTGCACTCAGAATAAAGATTTTGTGTGCAACTTATGTAAATGTAAATATTCGAGACATTGATAAGGTAAGGCCATACGTTGGTGCTTAGTCTTTTGTAGAAATCTTTTTATATAAACCTTTCTACTGCACTATATAATAATCTGTCGACCTGTAGTATGTTTTCAGATGACTAGAAAACATTCGTCTTAGAATATAAAAATGTGTAATGAATTCTATTTGTTTCCATCTACCTTAACTTTTACATTGCTTTCAGTCCTTTATAATTCTAATATTCATAATTATAAGTTTTTAAAACTAAAAGTTTTATAGGACATTGGACAGCAAAACCTAGTCTGACCAAAAGTCCTGGTCTGACCTAAAGACTCTTGAAAGTCTTTATTAATTTCACTTAGTGTAAATACTCTTGCATCTTATTACAGAAATATTAATGTCTTTAATGGAGTACTGCTAAGGGCCTTAAGTCATATCTAGTATATATAGTATACTAATTTTCATTTTTTTCTGCAGGCTTGCCCCTTTTCCTAAGTCGTAATTTTTTATAATTTTTATTTTTATTGGTAAATGTTTGCTGTGCATAGTGATTACATTCCTCATGGGGAGTTGGTACATGTACATAACGCATCTCGATTCATATTTTCATCCCCTTTCCTTCCCTTCCTTTCTCCTCCCTCTATCTCTTGGTTCATTTGATTTTTTGAGACAGTCTCACTATGAGGTCCAGACTGGCCTCAAACTCAAGGCAATCCTCCTGCCTCAGCCTCCCAAGTGCTGAAATTACAGGTGTGCACCACCACCCTTGACTTAATTTATCTTTCTAAAAATATGAAAAGCTGAATTATATGCCTACTTTGAAGGGATCATAGACCTATATTAATTTTTTAGCAGCCTGATGTCCTGTCATTTTTTGTTTTGTTTTGTTTTGTTTTGTTTTGGAACTAGGGATCGAACTCAGGGCCTTGTGCTTGCAAGGCAAGTACTCTAACCACTGCACTAAATCCCCAGCCCCGTGTCCTGTCATTATTAATAGAGGAAGGCAGTAGCAAATTTTGGTGAGGACTCTTTGTTATTATTAACTTATTAAATATGTAAAGAAAAGGAATGTAGAAAAGCTATGTCTGAGTAAAACATTTTTATTGGCTCTCGTTCTTATTAGTTACATTATTTTATTGTCTGAAACTTGGTTCCATCTAAGTTTGTGTATATTTGTATGAACGTGCATTTTGTATACACTTTTTTTTTTTTAGATCTATGTTCGAACAGGTATCTACCATGGAGGAGAGCCCTTATGTGACAATGTGAACACTCAGCGGGTACCTTGTTCCAACCCCAGGTACAGCAGTATTCGGATGTATTTCTAGAAGTTGTATTAGTAATTAGGAATGTGATCAGTAACAGTGAAATTTTTTATTTTTTATCATTAGTTTTATGCAAATTATATAAATTACCAGACATTTACATATAGAACATAAGGACTTTCTGTTAAATAAATATTGATCACCTTACTGATTCTAAAATACTATCCAAAAGATTTTTCTGATTATCTCTGCTATTTAGAGGAGAGAATATAATATGTTGTGCTGATGATTTACTGCTTTAGATTTAAAAAAGAAAAACAAAAAAAAACCAGCATTTTATTTTCTTAGCTCCTTTCCCTTTTAATGTGAAGAAAAGTTAGCAAACAATTCCAGAGTCAAACTACTCTGTGGTAGTTTTCTTTAAATCACTCTCAAAATACTTATTTATAGCATTCAGTCTTTTGAAGTATCGTTGGAACAAATCAGTTTTTTAGAGGAAGAGAGACGTATTGCAAACATTTTAAATTCTTACTGTGTAGATGTAATAAAAAATCAAAGGCAGTGTGAGTCAAAGGCTTGTTGTCCTCCTGTCTTCAAGTCTCTATAAGTTATTTGGGAGTAAGTGTCTACACCTGAATATAATATTTTAAGAAAACTGAAATTAGCCCTGAAGGTTGAAGGTGGACGGTATAGAATAGCAAGAGAGCTAATTAGTGAATCCTCCAGAAGTAAATCACATAACAAATGTAGACTGACTTCTAAGAGAGTCAAGAGAAAGTTCTCATTTTTAATTAAGGTGCCAGAAGTAGCCCACCTCCAGAGCCAGGTAAAGTTCAAAAAGGTGGTAACCTTCTCTGTCAGAGGAAGAAAAGTAGTTCCTTATCCTGCCTGAATTACTAAGGGTCAGAAATTATATCATTCAGGTTAGAGGTTACCCTGTGGCAGTAAATAACCCCAGGATCTTTCTTAATTTTTGTTAAAACATTTTATTTCCTACTCATACTGTGTGTCTGTCACAGATTGGGTGGAGTGATTGTGGGAGGAACAGAAAAACATTTTGAGGAAATAATGGCTAGAATTTTTGCAAATTTGGTGAAAACTACAAATGTATCATTCCAAGGTGTTCAATAAGCCCCTAGCAAAGACTCCTTAAATAAAATTAGTACATTTATTCTAGTTGTTTGAGGTACCAAAAGTAAAGTAGCTACTTAGA
Source organism: Hystrix cristata (assembly GCA_004026905.1). Classification (NCBI taxonomy): domain Eukaryota; kingdom Metazoa; phylum Chordata; class Mammalia; order Rodentia; family Hystricidae; genus Hystrix; species Hystrix cristata. Next base: position 38,941 of record PVJO010005717.1, on the reverse strand, counting down.
AAGACTATATTTATGTTCAAGAAATACCTCATCTAAAAGATGAAATCCTGTAGTAGTCTGAAGATTTAAGTCAAATTTTTAACTTTTCTACATTTATAAAAATAAAAAATTAGCGATAAATAAAAATGAAGTTATTGGAAAGATAGAAAAGTAGATTTTAAAAACTCTTGCTGAGCTATTTTGATCCACATCTGTGCTTTCCTTACACTAGGTAAATTACAGTTTTGTCATAAACATACCAGTGCCTCTACCAGGTACGCTGACGTACGCCTGTAGTCCCAGCTACTTGGAAGGCCGAGGCCAGAGGGTCACAGGTTCCAGGTCAGCCTGGCCAACTTGGACCCCGCCTTAAAAAAACAAAAACCAAAAAAAGCTGAAAGGGGTTGGGGATATACCAGTATCTCCCAAAATTAGAATCGATTTGGAGAGTGTGTGTGTGTGTGCATTTCCTGAAAAAAGAGCTTGATTTGTGCATTTTTGCATGCATGTGTGTGTTGGACGGATGGATTTAGAGTCAAAACCGTGCTTTATTCTGTTAGTATAGTGGTAGATTGACAGGGCATAGTTCTCTTAGAAAGTATATAGAGCGCTTCCCATTAATTTATGAGCAATTCTAAAGATTTAGCAATAATAAAAAAGTCTTAGATGAATTTAAGTAAGTATGCCTTTTTTTTTTAAACAGCTGCACTTACTAAGTCCCACAATATTTCTTCCTCCTAGATTTCTGTGGTAGCATTTTTTTTGCCTTTAGAATTCTTGCCAAATTCTCCCAGTTTAAATGTAAGTCTTATTTCTATAAATGGGTGATATTTTTCAGTTTTGTCCGTGTTCAAGCAAAGATAGTAGAGTAAATAGAACTTGTTTTATAGATAAAGTTTATACATTAGTTTGACTAATCAAAAATAGAATTTTATACTAATATTTATGTCCTAAGACTTGTTTTATTTATACTCCAAGAATAGACTAAAATTATGAAAAAGCCATGTGTTAGTTGACTTTCCTGTTGCTGGACAAAATGCCTGACACCACGACTTAAAGGAGGAGAGTCTGACGTGGCTCATGGTTTCACAGGATTTGATTCATGGTCATGAGGCTCCAAAGCAGCAACATCATGGTAGAAGGACATAGAATAACAAAGCTGCTCAGATCATGGTGACCAGGAAGCAGAGCAGGGGAACAGGCCAGAGGAAGGGGTCAGGGACCAGATACAGTACCCAAGTTCATACTTCAGTGACCACCTAGACATACCCAGAAGTATGCTTTACTAATCTCTTGGGGAGCTCCCAAGCCAATGAAGTTGACAATTAAGTTTAACCACCACAAGCCAGTTGAGAAATTTTTAAAGTTAATAATATCTAACACTTGAACTTTTACTGTTGGTCAAGGTGGTGTTTTAATCCCTAAAACATATGTCATTTAATCTTACGAGACAGAAACAACCTTCTCAGGGTAGGTACAATTATTAGTCCCATTTCACCAGGGAGGCAAAAAACAATATAAGGCAACGCAATTAGCGAAATAGTGGAAACAAGATTCTACTCCAAGCAGGCTTGACTTCTGAGTCTGTATGCTTTACCCATTGTTTTTATAATATTAAGGAAGAAAAAAGATATTTATTGTGCATGACTCTTTACAGACATGTCCATCAAATATGGACATAATTTCATGTGTAACATCTTGTAAATTAAGGGACTTTATTATAAAACTTTAAATTTTTAATCATATTACTTTTTTATAGTAGTATTTTATTCTTTCCTTAGTTTTGTTGCTTCTTGTGAAGTAGTTATTTTAAAATTTAAATACGTTCTCCTTCTTTATCTTTTACTTGGATTAGTGAATTATTCTGAATAAAACTATTATGTACAAAAGTATAATCAAGTTAAGAAATTATCATTTCATCTTGTATAATTTCCCTTTTCTATTTGACTTTTTATGAGCAAAATTCTTGGTTTTTTGGTTTAGTGAAGTATAGACCATATGGATGTATAAAACAAATCGTCTTTGTGAAGTTCAGTGAATTATCACAAAGTGAATATTCATGTAGCCACTATACTGGTCAAAAAATAGAACATTTACCAACCTCTAAAAGCTCATCCTTATGCCCATTCCCAATCTAGTAACCTTCTCTCCCACCTAAAGATAGCCATATACCGTCTCCTACTGTTTTGGGTTAGTATTGCCTATTTTGAATTTTATATAAATGGACTCAAAGAATAGGCATTCTTTTGTGTCTAGATTATTTTACTGAACATGTTTGTAGGAGTTCATCCATTATAATAGTAACTTGTTCATTTTTATTGCTGTGTAATATTCCATTATATGAATATACATAATACAATTTATTCCACTTTTGAACATTTGGATATTTTGTAGTTTAAGAATATTATAAATAATTTTACAGTCAGCACTTTGTACACAGATATACACATTTCTGTGATTTTAGTCCTAGAATTGAAGCTGGGTCATAGGATATGCATATGTTCACTTTTAGTAGATTGTGCTTTCTGATTTGGTTGTAACAAATTGTACCCTCACTATTAATATATGAGATTCACTATTACTACAAAATACTCTTACCAACCTTAGTATCATCAGTCTTTATAGTTTCAACCATTTTTATATATAGTGATACCTCCATGAGATTTTAATTTTCATTTTCTATATGAAAATAACAGATAAGTTTTTCATGTTTATTGGCCATTTCAGTATGACCTTAGGAAATGTTTAGTGCAGTCAATCACTTGCCTGTTTTTCATTTCTTGGTAATTTGTAGAAGTCACTATTATACCCTGACAAAGCCTTTTTCCCCCCCTCGGTTCCCCCCCCACAATTTTGCACAGGTGGAACGAGTGGCTGAATTATGATATGTACATTCCTGACCTTCCTCGCGCTGCTCGACTTTGCCTTTCCATTTGCTCTGTCAAAGGCCGAAAGGGTGCTAAAGAGGTAAAGTATTTCAGGAGGGAAAATTACGATTACCTCTAAAAATCTCTTAATTATATCTCTTACTGCATTTTCTCACAAATAGTAGGTCAAACCTGTTAAATTTTTTAATAAATAAAAATATTGTAGAAGACTACTTTAGAAGAACTTCAGAAATTTTTGATGAGTATTGTGTCCCAAATTCATATTGATAGATTTTTTTTAAATATGCAAAATGACTGTGTAACTGTGATTGCATGCAAATATGTGTCATACCACCTAGGTTTCATACTTTCTATTTATATTTAAAGAAAATATATGTAATTTCAAATGGGAAAATGAAAGAAAGCACGTAAGTCTTGAGAAATCAGTATGGCTTTTAGTAGATTTCGCATTCCAGTTATTACAGAGACAGTTGCTGAATTCTCCTTTCCAGGAAAGAAAAGTGTTTTGAAATGCATTATATTGTTTAATCCCTAGAGTAGTGAATATTTTTCTTTGCTTTTTAAGGAGCATTGTCCATTGGCCTGGGGAAATATAAACTTGTTTGATTACACAGACACCCTGGTATCTGGAAAAATGGCTTTGAATCTTTGGCCAGTGCCTCATGGATTAGAAGACTTGCTGAACCCTATTGGTGTTACCGGCTCAAATCCAAATAAAGTAAGCTTTTTATTATCATAAATTACTGCTTTTCCTTTGTGAATGACAGTCAATTACAACATATAACTTTTCTTCATTCTTTTAGGAAACTCCATGCTTAGAGTTGGAGTTCGATTGGTTCAGCAGTGTGGTAAAGTTTCCAGATATGTCAGTGATTGAAGAGCATGCAAATTGGTCTGTATCCCGAGAAGCAGGATTTAGTTATTCACATGCAGGACTGGTAAGGAAAGTCACTGAGTTTCTTAAGTGTCAGTCATGATCTGTATGTGGACAAGGTTTCATGTATTTTAGTTGTGCTGACATAAGTACTAGTGAACTCCTGACCAATAGGATAAGATTTTCTATGTACTAGTATTTTTCCTGCAGCTAATTCTTCTTGGTTTATTTGGAGTCTGAGCCTGCCTGCATTCATTTAAGAAATAATTATTGAATGCCAGCTATATGTAAAGCACTAGGATAAGTACTGCATAATGAAATTGTGAAATAAACAGATCTCTACCGACTGTTAAGTCTAATGGTGTATGCAGGCATAAAACAGGTATAAGAAGAAATCTGAGATTGTAAATCATGGCAAGTACCATGAAAGAAAAGACAACTAGTGCAATAAAATAAAATAAAGTAAAATAAAATGGAGGGTGGGTTGCCGGGCTTAGGCTAATACCTGATCCCTGAGATAGTAACCTAGAAGTCGAGACTGAAGTGTAAACGTGTTGTTAACTGAGCTTTGGAGTAGAGGAAACAGCAGTTCTTTACCACATGAGTCCTGGTCTTCCAGACAAGAATACAAATAAAATGGAGCTTAACTATTGATCTGGTTGTCTAATCTTCCCCATAACTTTGGAACCACAACATTACTGGGTTCAAAGACCATTAGTTTTCCCTTATTTTTTTGAGGACAAAGTGTCAGTGCTAAGAAAAAATAGTTCTTTGGTGTCTTTCTTCCAGTTACCAAATTTATCATTTTTCCTTTGGCCTGGTTATGGGTTAAAGATAGATCAGCCGATGAATATCGGGCCAAGAGGACTGAAATATGCCCGGGCCAGGCAGGTAAAAGCAGCACCAAGAGGCACCCTGCTCTGAGGGGCTTTTTTAGTTTATAGCTCAATTGCTTTTGTAAACTGAGTAATGTTTTCATACATAGAAAATTTAAAAGGTATGAGTCTTTTGTGATATTTTGTGACTTGTATTCTTTCTTAGAAGAGTTTTTTCTTTCGAAGAAAATTATTTTCATAATAGTTTTTGGGTCTGTAGGAAACTTACAAATCTAAGATATATTATGGGCTCTTAGTTTTCCTGTATCTTAAAACATTTTCTTTTATGTCACACCTGGAATTATTTCATCTTTATTCATTAATTACATCCAATTATGCTAAAAAGACTCAATAATATGAAGATACAGAAGTATGTAATAGCCTAGAAGGACAATACAACAGTGAAATAAATCATCACTATTACATAATTCTTCAGTTTTCTTATTCCATTGCCTGGTGTCTTGTAACGTCTTTCTAGGGGTATAAGAAGCAGTCTGAAACACCATCTTTAGAGGGGTGGTTTTTTTTTTTTTTAGCTTTTCAGTGTACTGAAATTTTTACTTTCTACAGAAAGGAAAATTATAGAGGAAGATATTTTACAGTTACTGGACAAATCATAACAGGAATAGAGAGATGAATAATAAGACCCTAAAGCAGTGTTTCTCCACCTTGGCACTGCATTTTAGGCCAAATAATTCTTTGTCATAGGGGATATTCAGTGCACTACATTCAGTGCATTCAGGATGTTTAAAAGCATCCCTGACCTCTACCCTTCCAGACCCCAGGAGCACCACCACACTGAGTTGTGCCATCCAAAATATCCCCAGACATTCCTGGGGTCCCTAGGACCTGGAAGGGAAAATCACCCTGCTTGAGAATCACTGCTCCATACTCTAATGATGGTGAAATTTATCATATAAATGAAATACCATATGACAGTATCCTACATGAGTTTTCTCAAAACTAATGATAACAGTGAATGAACAATACATTTCTAAGGACAAATACGATATTTGATATTCACAGTTAGACGTCTAACTGTGAATTCTTTACTCTCACAGAATTCTACAAGAACTTAACAGTCTTGTGTTTTACAGTGTTCCTTCCATTTTTCATGATGTTATGCACAAAAATTTATTTGGTACACTTTCTAAATGAGTAAATACAGAAACCCCATGTTTACAAAAGGTGACTAGAATGAGAAATGGTGATGTAGAAATTTTAAGAACTCTTCGGATTGATCATTCTGGTTGGTATTTAAAAGTATAAAAAATGGAAATGTTTTGCAATTGCTGAGTAAAGAAGATGGCCCATCTTTACAGTTTTCAAAAGTGTTCTATTTTGACAGTGTAATTTACAATTTGACAGAGACATATTTCAAAACAAGGAAAATGTGGATAAAAATTTGTTTTTAGTATGTCTCAGTTCTTTTTAAATATCTAACAAAATTGTATTTCACCATCACTTTATCTTTCCATAAGTTATTTTGTATTAAAAATATAAACAAAGTCCTTTAGACCCAGAGGACAAACAGTAATGACTATTTTTCCTAGTAATTTAGGGTTAAACATTTATTGTCTCTTGGCTGGAGTATTGGAGTAGCCTCTCACCTAGCCTGCCTTCTTCCACCAAGCAGCCAGAATGATCTTTCGGAAACACAAATCAAATTCATCTGTTAAATAGCTCTTGCAACAAATAAAATTGAAACTTTAACCTGACTGCAAGTTTTACATGCTGTTAAAACTTCACCTTCTTCCCTGTCACTCCCTTCCCTATCTACCGCGCTTATTGACTTTCTTCCTTGTCCTCCATCAGATCCAACGTGTTCTGTTCTTGGGGCCTTTACACTGTTTCCTCCTTCTGCGTTTGTTTTTCCATGATCTTAGAGTAGATGACTTCTTGTCACTTGAGTCACAAATTAAATATTAGGCTCTCAGAGAGTATTTAATATTTTTCTTATTTATTTGAATGGAAACTGTGTTAGTGCAGGGTCTTTTAATGTTTTGTAACTCCAATAGCAAGTATAGGACAAGGAAAACAGTACATATTTAATAAATGTTAAGTAAATAGTTTTAAGTGGTATTTCTTCATACCTTTGAACAAATTAACACGTATAAGTTATAAAAATCAATTAGCATGGACATCTCTTTTCATTTGTAGCTTTAGAAGTGGCTAAGTGCATTTTATTGTATAATGTTAATACGCATTCATACCTACTCATTCTCTACTTAACACATCTGTATTTAAAGGAAATATATACATTACTTGGAATTACAAACTATTGCATTATTTTCTTTTTAGTTTATTAATAGTACTCAAGGTACAGTGTTTTAATGGGGTATTCCATCCCCTTTTTTCCTCCTACCTGTTTTTACTTTAAAATTTAAACACTTCACAGCTGTTTCAAGTTGAATTCAACCAAGGAACATAAAAGTTTAAATTTTTGTTTTTTTACTGTACTGTTTCTCATTCTTTTGTGCTAGTAACATTAGCAAGTTAATTAGCAGAATACTAGGAAGAGATCTCATCAAGAGGAAGAGTAAGCAATTCACTGCCATCACTAGTATCCTAATCTGGCCTTCTTCCTAACTTAACTTTGGCAGTTATTATTCTAACTGTGGTTCAGAGTAATATTAACCAAGTAAATGATTAGATTTGTTCCACAAATATTGTGCTTAAGTTGCTTCTTACCTGTCCCTAAAAATGACATCTTAAAATGACTATACTATTTTATAACAGTTAATAAGCAATGTAAAGTTTGTTGAAATTAATTTCAGTTTTTTCCTTGTAGATCGTTCATGAATCTAGAGGGAGATATATGGCAAAGAAATCCATATAAGATATTACTTTATTTTACAGAGTAATAGGCTTGCTAGAGACAACGAATTAAGAGAAAATGACAAAGAACAGCTCCGAGCAATTTGTACACGAGACCCTCTGTCAGAGATCACTGAGCAAGAGAAAGATTTTCTGTGGAGCCACAGGTATGTGTTAAGATGGAGATTCTCGTTTTTTCTTTTCTTTTTTGGGGGGGTGGTTTTTTTGGAGGGAGGGGGGTTGGATAGAACTCAGGGCCTTGCACTTGCTAGAGACAAGAGTCTGGTTCAGTTGCCCAGGGTAGGCCAGAACTGAGATTACAGTCTGTGTCACCACTTTCACTTTTTACATGTCTTTGTAGGTGCTGGGGTTTGACTCCAAGGGCCTTTGGCATGCTAATCACTCACTCTGCCACTTGAGCTCAGCCCCCAACCCTTGAAGACTGCTTAAGATTCTGACAGGACTCTCTTAGGCTTTTTAAAAATAAAATTCAAGGGAAAAAGAACACGTCATTCTAGACTAATTAGTTATGATTTCATTGGTCTAAATAGTATAATTTTGTGGTGTTGTCTTCATTTTTCTTTTTTCCTTAAACTTCCTCAAAATAATACTGTAATGTCTTATTTTCACTTAGGCAAAAATTATCCTACTTGTAACTAACATTGGTGTATTAACGAAGCAGTTTCAATGCATTTCTTCAGAAAGTCCATTACAACATGTTTGTCTAGTAACCTCAGTAGAAATCGTGCCTCTGTGGTTCCAGTTGCATAACAATCTGAGCAATCTAAAGAGTAGCATAATATATAGTCACAATTTTTCTTAACTGTTAACTAAATTTAAGTATTTATCCTCTACTCAGATTTCCTTTTATTTGCCATATATACTTAACTCTAGGTATTTATGTAGATAAATAAAGAGCTCTATTGTTAAATACTGATTTCTTTTTATTTTAAAAAATGCCACTAGTGAAAAGAACTTTGGAAGTCTTAAAGAATGCATAAATGAAGAGTTAGACGTCTAGGCCTTTTGGATAACATGGAAGCATTTTTTTCTTTTGTCTTTTCCAACAGACACTATTGTGTAACTATCCCTGAAATTCTACCCAAATTGCTTCTGTCCGTTAAGTGGAATTCTAGAGATGAAGTAGCTCAGGTAAGTGCTTGTCTCAGATTCCCAAACAAATGTTGCACAGAACTAGCATGTCACCCAAATTGTTTTCTTTTAGAAAATGTGCATAAATGTAAGAGTTAATTAATTATGGTAATACAGTAGGAAAAAAAGCCATTCATGTCATTTCTACAGATAAAACTCATTAGAACTGTACATTTTAAGGAGGTCTTTTATCTAAACGAATTTAAAATCAGAAGTAAAAAAATCAATTAGCAGGTTCATTCACAACTATCCTTGCTTTGTGAATATGATTTGTTTCTTTCTCATATGTAGATGTACTGCTTAGTAAAAGATTGGCCCCCAATCAAGCCTGAACAGGCAATGGAGCTTCTGGACTGTAACTACCCAGACCCTATGGTTCGTGGGTTTGCCGTTCGGTGCTTGGAAAAATACCTGACGGATGACAAACTTTCTCAGTATCTAATTCAGCTAGTACAGGTAAAATAATGGAAAGCGGAAAGTAATCTTTTATTACAGATACGTGTAATTTCCCAGGTGTACTTTATTAACTACAGTAGTTGTATGCTTTTAAAAAAATCCATTTTATTGTGAGTAGTTTCTACTTTGTTTCTGGAAATTTTTCTTTAAATTCAGCCGTGCAGAAATGGACCCTGACTTATTTGAGTTTTTGTTCTTTTAATCAACCAGGTCCTAAAATATGAACAATATTTGGATAACCTGCTTGTGAGATTTTTACTCAAGAAAGCATTGACAAACCAAAGGATCGGACACTTTTTCTTTTGGCATTTAAAGTAAGTCATTTCTCCAACTAAATTATGTAGCTACTATGTATCACTTGCTCTCTTAATAAATGTACAAGTATGTATTACTTACATATTTTGTTTTTGTTTGGCTGAAAATAGTTTTCCATATTGAAATCTATATTCTTACTGTATTTATAGATTAAAATATCTCAAAATAAGTAAAATTCTTAACTTTGGAATTTAGAACAATAATGGCAGAATCCCGTTTCTTGCCAGAAAACAAATTAATAATATTTTGCTGAATGTGATATATTTCATACTCACAGAAAGCATAAACCAGGTACTTCTTGATATATTTAGAAATGGATTATGTCTAATAGGACTTTTTAAATTTTAACATTAAAAGTAAAAAATGAGACCTAAAAGCTAGATTTAAAGTAAATTTTAAAAGCACCAGGCGTGGTGGTGCATGCTTGTAATTCCAGCACTTAGGAGGCTGAGGCAGGAGGATCGCCTTGAGTTCGAGGCCAACTTGAGTTCAATTGAGTTTAAGGGTGGCCTGAACTGGCGTAGCGAGACCCTGTCTCAAAAAAAACAATAAGTTTTTTTGTCTACCTTTTTTTAAGGTAGTGGAGTATGAACGTGTGTGTCAGAGAGTATTCGTTAAGCTCTTTGCTCCCTCCTAGTATATTTTCTTTTGTGCCCAATTTCCTTTTTTCATATTTTTGTACCTTGTACTGAGATTAGTAAATGAAAAGTAGTTAGAAAAAATTACCTGTCTGTTAAATTTACATGTCCAGGAACAACCTTGGCTTATTTTTTTCTAAATGGTAGGTTTTGTATCATTTTATTCTTAATATGATTGCAACATTTACTGGATTTTAAAAATGGATTTTCCCATTTTCTTAAAAAAGAGTATATAAATACACATATATGTTTATATAGGTACGTATCTTGGTATGCGTGTGTATCCATTTATCTGTGTTTAAATCTTGTGCTGTTTTTTTAGATCTGAGATGCACAATAAAACCGTTAGTCAAAGATTTGGTCTACTCCTGGAGTCCTATTGTCGAGCCTGTGGGATGTATCTGAAGCACCTGAATAGGCAAGTTGAGGCTATGGAAAAGCTCATTAACTTAACTGACATTCTCAAACAGGAGAAGAAGGATGAGACACAAAAGGTGTGTGAGTGTGCAGTTTGTTTTTGAGACCCTTTATGGCAGTGGGACAGGGCTGTTTAGAAGCCCAGCGTATATACAGATTGTGGTTCTTGGACTCGTGCTAAGATTTGGACCCAGGTTCCATTGCATTCAGATTGTGTAATGTCAGATGCTTTGTTTAGCTCTTAAGATTCATTTTTCTCACGTGTAAAATGAGAATAATAATATTTTTATCACAGTTGTTGTGAGAATCAAGTTTATGAACTTTGCAAAGTACCTAGCACAGTCCCTAAAGCGTGAGAGGTGCCCAGTAACTATAAGTACCTGTACTTTCCTTTTTTTCTTTTTATATGGCTCTCGGTATTTAAAATGATTCTTTCCTTCACTAATTTATTATCTTAGTAATGACCCTGAAAATGAGTGCAAAGAGATGCGCTTTTACATTTCTAAGTTTAAAGTGGATTCACAGTCACTCAGTAAATACATTGTACACTCTGAGCATCTGCTTCCTCGCTAAGCGATACGAAATGTCCAGTTTTTTCATGACTCTTTCCTGCTCCCTGTCCTTTATTCAGTCTCATCTACCACATCCTAAATTCAACACATTCTGTAGTGAAAAGTAAGATCACTTCTCACCTCTGATGAGATGGGAGGGAAGAAATTCCAGTTAATTATTAGTGAGTACTCAAAGGGCAGAGAACAGAAATTGCCAGCACTGAAAAGATTTTTCCAGCATCTTCATTAATATTACCGGAAGGAAAAACAACTTTAAAAGAAAATTGCTGTATTAATCTAAAAGAAAGTTGCTCCATTAATCTTAATATCATACAGTATGTGACTGAATTGGTTTCATTGAAATTGTGGTAAATAAGTTCAAATATGAAATACTAGAAAAAGTATTATTACTGATGCTGGAATGAGTGGGCAGGAGGGCACTGGGCTGCTTCAAAGGAATAAAATTTACTGTATTTATAGTGTAACTGAATTAAGAAACAGAAACTAGGTATTAGATATATTTGTAAACACAAGTGTATTTTGTGTTTTTATATCACAAATTGGCTGTGATAAAATGGCTTAATTAGAAACATGAAATTCATTACTCATGTCATTATTGGTTTAAATGAGATTGATTGTCGTAAGGAACTAAAATTGCACTCAGAGAAACAAAGGCAGTTACTTGGAGTGGTTTTGTATTTTACCATGATAAAGTATGTGAACCACTGTACTAACATGACAGATGACAGAGATAAAAGAAGTGTCTTTACATGAGTAAGAGCTACCTAGTCAGTGATGACTAGATTTCCTGGCTATTAACTTCCATGTAGTAAGAAGAAAAAAACTTTATTACTAGAATTCCAGCATGAAAATTAATTTATTATGTATCCCTAATTTCTTTTTTTTTTTTTAATACTCACATTTCGTGTTTTCAATAGATCAAAGTTTCCTGAAATAAAATGCCAGATACTGCTTGGTAACTCAGCAGTCTGGTCTCTGGTTTGAGTTCACTAAAAAGAGATGTTTCACCAGGCATGGTGATGCACACCTGTAATCCCAGCACTTGAGAGGCTGAGGCAGGAGGATTGCCATGAGTTTGAGGCCGGTCTAGGCTACGTAATGAGTTCAGGCCAGCCTGAACTTCATAGTGAGAGTCTGACTCCAAACAAAAAGATACTTCTTTGTGGCTACAGGGGCTGGGGATTTAGCTCAGTGGTTAGAGTGCTTGCCTTGCAAGCACAAGGGCCCGAGTTCGATCCCAGCACCAAAAAAAAAAAAAAAGTCATCGTACTCACTTTCTAAAAAAAAAAAAGATACTTCTTTGTGGCTACAAATGAGAGCCATGCAGCAAATATTTTTACGGGTTGTTTTCCCAAGAGCTTCTTCTAGCCTGACTAGACCTTTTTTACGCAACAGAAAGCATAAATATGTTTTCTGCAAAGCCAGAAAGCAAAAATATTAAACTAAGATAGCATGGTCTCTTTAGTTTTTCCTCTAGAACAAGGATGAGCGAGTTGTTTCTTAAAGGGCCAAATGTAAATATTTTAGACTTTGCAGGCCATGTGGTCTTGACTGTTCAACTCTGCTGTCCTAGTGTGAAAGCAGCCAGTATGTGATGAGTGGGCTGTATTCGAGTGCAAGTCGATTTACAAAAACTGGCAGCTGACCCGCAGGCAGGGTTCACAACCCCTAGCCAGGTCCAAGCATCACTCCTGTCAGCGAGTAGAGTCGTCTTCTCCCAGGAATGCTCAGGGCTGCTGCCCTTCCTCTCCGAGTGAGGCTGCTCTGGTCGCATAGACCCTGCTCCTCGGAACGCAGGCAGTCCACGGCCTGGCTCAGAGACTGTGCAGCACTGAGCTGGCAGCATGTAAGAGATGAGCAGTTGTTTTACCTTTAATCGATTTCTAACTCCAATTATGCTTTTTCATTAGGTACAGATGAAGTTTTTAGTGGAGCAAATGAGGCAGCCGGATTTCATGGATGCTCTACAGGGCTTTCTGTCTCCCCTCAACCCTGCTCACCAACTAGGAAATCTCCGGTAAGGCACTCTCTCAGGAGTTTTATTGATATATTTAACTAAGTACTTTTCTGGATAAAATCTCAAGAAGAATCAAAATATTCTATATAGTAGTCCAATTGTATGTGCTTCCCTTTCCCATTCTCCTTCCCTGGAATAGTAAAATGGTCTTCAATTAGAAATGCATTATTCAAAATGAGTTTTTATTACTTTAATAAGAGTTTAAAACCTTCAGTGGTTGGAATATTTGGTGTCATATATAAGAATATAATTATGTTATTTGTTGAGAATTCATGATTATATAAAGATGTTAAAGCTTAATATTTACTTTAACGGTACTCCTTAGAAGTGAACTCGTAGATAAAAATGGAGTTTAAAAATTTTATAACACTTTGATAGATAATAAGAAACAGGGAGATAGATCTTTTGCAAATGGGATGGGGACTGAAAGGTGGGAAGAGGGGAGGAAAGGGGGAAGTAAAAAGAATTTAGATTTGTTCTGTGCATGTACCAGCTCCTCACGGTGAATGTAATCATTATGTTCTGCAAACATGTACTAATAAAAATTTAATATTTTAAGTTTTATAACATCTTTATACTGTTAATTAAATTTGAGAGTAAAAAAGAGTAACAAAGCTGAGGTGCCTGCTAAAGTTTTTAACTATTTTAAAGGCTTGAAGAGTGTCGGATAATGTCTTCTGCAAAAAGGCCGCTGTGGCTGAACTGGGAGAACCCGGACATCATGTCAGAGTTACTCTTTCAGAACAACGAGATCATCTTTAAAAACGGGGACGGTAAGTAAGAGTATTAATGAGCTTGTGATGTATGAGTTTAGGCATCCTTTTATACACAGGATGTTTATGAACCATGAGGCCATTTAAGGAAGATGCATTTGATAAAATGAAGACTATTAACCTCTGCAGCACACATGTGAAGAATTCAGGAAATGTGACCTCACAATACGAAATTCTGGTTTGCTGACAACTTTGAACCTGAGAACACTGGCAGAACGGCGAGCAGGCAGGCTTTCTGTCCCGGCTCCTCGTCTGCCTAAAGGGGGATCTTCCCTCCACCCTACTAGGTTCCTGGGCTGAGCTACAAACTAAATCGACCCAAGACAGAGTAAGAGGGAGGCACTCCTCTGCTCCACTGCCAACATATGCGTGGGAGTCTCACGAAGTATAGGCTGTGAGGAGAGGTCAGATGATTGCCACTCTGTATGTAGCACCCTGAGCTACAGAAGAGTAAAGACTTGGGGCTTTCGAGGGCTGATGATGATATATGGTTATGGGAAGGTGAAAGGAACAAAGATATGATGAATAAAGGTTGTCTTGCTGTGCAGTTAAAAAAAACTCTCAGAATACAAAAGCTGTCTCACAGCCGCCCTCCAGAAAGGGATTGGTCTTCAGTTGATCTTCCCTGGCTGAGGTGGCATTTCCTGAACTCCTGAATCAAAAGTCCTGAAATTAGTTTCTGTTATTTGTTTAACTGTCATTTACATGAGGGGTGTGAGTATCCAGTCATTCCTTAAATATTCTGCATGCTAGGTCCTGGGTTATAGCAGTAAACAAAATAGAATCCCCACTGTCATGGAGCTTACAGTCTAATAAGGAAAAGGAGGACATTAAACAGATAATTTTAAAAATAAAACTATATTCACAGTACAAAGAAAAAGTATAGTCTGATAAGGAACCATATAAAAAAAGGTTCTAATTTATGTGAAGAATGGGCTGTAGGCGGCTAGGGAAAGATCACCAGTGGCTCGGCAGTGAATTCTGCTGATCCTAGGACTTTAACATAACATGTTCAAATTTTAGATTCAGCAAAATAAATTCTTTAAGTATGCTTAACACTTTTATGAAGTATGTACTCATTTTTTACACATTTTTGCCAATACTTTAGAAGTTGGTTAAAGAATCAAAATATTGCTGTCTTATATATTACTTTGAAAAGTAAATACAGCTGTATTTCTTTCCCATTTGAAAACAGTGTGATGGCTTGATCCCCTAATTTGTATTTATGGTGTTAAGTGCTGATACATATTATTCGAATTTCAGATTTACGGCAAGATATGCTAACACTACAAATTATTCGCATTATGGAAAATATCTGGCAAAATCAAGGTCTTGATCTTCGGTAGGTAATCAGTGAAACAACCTGTATGTTAATAGTTATACTGAAATAAAGCTATTAATAAAAATTAATTATAGAAGCATGTGGAGATATAGAGCTATAATGAAATACATGTAGTAGTAACTAACAGTTGACTAGAAAATGATACTTTTCATTTGTCTTCTTCCTTGGCTTAGAAGAGCTAATGAAATTTGAGCTAAGTAAGAAGAGGTATCTGATTCACTAGGGAAGACTGCAGTGTCACTCTGGAGTGTCACCGTTAGGAACAGGACATAGGAGATACTTTTTTTTCAGTGTCACAGCCTTGTTTTTATTCAGAAGAATTTGAAAGCAAGTCTCATTGGAAGTTTTCTGATTCTGAAGCTTTATCAATCCTTTAATCCTGAATCAATTTTGCAGCAAAATTTATGAAACCAACTAAAGTTATTACCAGTTTGCTGGTTTCTGTCCAGCTTTCCACAGTTACCAGTGTATCTCCCAAATTTTCTGTTATGCTGCTGCTTCTGATAGTTATCACTTCCAATCGTTTTTCCTTCTCTGACTCGTCTCTGGAAATCCCTAAGTCCTCTCTAAAAGTACTTTGGTCTGTAAGTGGATGTGAATGAAATCCAGCTGCAGCAACAAGGTAGCATAGGGTGAAATAGCAAATAATATGAGACACGCGCTTACTTGTGTGCCTTCTAAGAGGTTAAGAATAGCTAGTATATAGAAAAGACTTGGTGATACATAAAATACAAAGAAGAAAATGGATATTTCAAGTAACAAAGGGCACAAAATTAAGTCATCAGTTTCAAATTCTTAACTCTTGATTCACTGCTAGATCTCTGCTGATTTCCAAAGACAGTGTTTCCTTTTTCATAGTATTTTCTGCCACATCCCACTAGTACCACCATTTCCAGGGGAGCAGCATGTTTCATGTTGAGCAAAAAGTACTTCATAGGATTATGCCAGCATTTTTATTTTTCCTTCACAAAAGTATAATTCAGATTCAGGTTCATTATAACTGCTTGCTTTTTTATATAAGATTTATAGAAAAATTTGACTCTGTATGAGCATGCTCAACAGGAATAAGGTAAAAGGATTAAATAAGAGGAAATGAGAGTAAGTGATTTCACAAACCCCCAAAAAAGGGGAGTGATTCAGAATTTGTAATGCCACGTGGCCCAGAAGGTTTCAAAAAGTAAGGGCTGTGATGACTCATGGTGAGCTTGAAGAAGAGTGTACAGTAGAATAGCAGACATTGAACCTGCGCTACAAGAAATTAATGAGAAAAGATGAAAATAAGTATATATACTCTTTTAGGAAAACAAGTAAAGGAAAGGTAGAGAGAATGGACAGTGACATGAGAATGACAAAGGAAGAAAAACTGTATTTTGAGTACTTACATGCAATTTGGGTGCCTTTTTTTCATTATTATTTTAAGTCTTCATGTCTATCCTTGACTACAATGTACTATTTAATTTTTTTCTGTTTAATACTTGATGTGATAAAATAGGATATACCCTAAAAAGACTTCCGCTACATCCCACATTGTGGTTATATTGAGGAAAAACATTTGTGGGATTCTTTGAGTTATGAGCTAAACTAGCTTCTTTTTTTATAAAATACCATTTTTATTTTAATAATAACAGACAAGCTGTGTTATTCACACATGGGTATTTGGCAGACATTTTCTTGAAGAAGAAAATCAATCTCTTCAAGGAAAACAACTGTGACAGTATTTGTTGCCAACAGTAAAATTGGAGCTTTCCAGTAAAAATTACAATTTTGAAAGATTTGTTTATGCCACTGAACTTAAAGACTTAAAAGACTTTTCTGATGAAACTGATGATGATATTAATAGTTGTGACTTTTTATTATGGTACAATGAAAATGTAGATTGATTACAAAAGATTATATGGAAACCCATCTGGCAATAAAAGTAGACAATAGAAATTTTTGAAAAAAACCTGAGAGTCACTCTTCTTGCTAATTTTTTTTTTTTTTTTTTGGTGCTGGGGATTGAACTTAGGGCCTTGCACTTGCTAGGCAAGCATGCTGACCACTGAGCTAATCCCCAACCCTTCCCTAAATGGTTTTTAATACAGGATTTTGTTTCATAAAAGATGTTATTTTAGCATAAAATGCCTTGTTTTAAATGAATTAAATGTTTAATTTTTATTTTCTTTAATTTCTAATACCAATAGATGTAATCCTTATAAATGAAGGCTCTTTTGGGATCCACAGTAATTTTTATAAAAGCCCTGAGATCAAAAATTTGAGAACTGCTACCCTAAAGTTTTATTTAGATGTCAATTAATAACATCTTTAAATTCACTCATATTTTTAGTCATGAATGTTTATATTTTTATTGCTATAATTTTCTTATGCTTTTCAGACATACAATTGAAAGTTATAAATCGATGGTAGCTAATTTTGAGGATTTTTCTAAGGATAGGTTTGTCACATTATAGAAAATTAGGTTAACAAAATAAAGGTCAGGCATGACACATTTACAAGTAGAATATTCATGTTTCAGCCTACTGAAAGATTTGATGTTTTAAAATCCCACCACTGTAAATGTGTTGCTCCTTTTTCAGAATGTTGCCTTACGGTTGTCTCTCAATCGGTGACTGCGTGGGACTCATCGAGGTGGTGAGAAATTCTCACACCATCATGCAGATTCAGTGCAAAGGTGGCCTGAAAGGTGCACTGCAGTTCAATAGCCACACACTGCACCAGTGGCTCAAAGACAAGAACAAAGGAGAAATGTGAGCTCGCTAGTCTTTCTTCCTATAAGTTTTGCTAGATGAATCAGATTGTAGTTGAGTATATTCCTCTAAGTTAAACCAGAAAGAAAATTGCACTCACTTTGGAAAAAAATATGCTCAACTTTTACAGTATTCGAGGTTATATTTAAATGATAAGAACTGCTGAAATTTGACAAAATTCTAAACATTCACTTACATATCTAAAACAATTACCTTATTGCTTATTTTTTTTAAAAAATAACATTGTACAGTCAAACTTTTAATTTATCGGTAAAATGGTTAGCTTTTTTTCAGTACTGGAGATGGACACCAGGGCCTTCCCACTGAGCTACATCCCCAGCCCTTTTTTATTTTTTTATTTTTTTATTTTGAAATATGGTCTTGATAAGTCACTAATTTGCCCAAGGTGGGCTTGAACTTAAGATCCTCCTGCCTCAGCCTCCTGGAGTGCTGAGATTACAGGTGTGCATCACTGTACCCAACTGAAAAAATTATTAATTTTAATGATCACAGTATTTTTTCACTATGATAAGAATTGTGCTTTGGTCAAGGACTATCTAGAAATTTCATTTGAAACCTTTGAAAACTTAATCTCAAAATTCCTCAGATTTCTGGACATAATTATTTCCTTCCATGTTGTGATTATTTTCATTATTTTAATAGAAGCTTCATCTTTTCCCAATTTTGCCTAGATCACTCTGTATTTCCAAAGAGTGAAAATACATCTACTAATGAGCTGTCTGTCTCTTCATTGTAGATATGATGCAGCCATTGACCTATTTACACGTTCATGTGCTGGATATTGCGTGGCTACCTTCATTTTGGGAATTGGAGACCGTCACAATAGTAACATCATGGTGAAAGATGATGGACAAGTAATGGCTTTTTCTTTTTAAAATGTTTTGGTGTTCTTAAATTTATTAATCCAAGATATTTTATGTCTGCATAGATCAAGGTATAACATAATTTCTTATTTTTAAAAGCTGTTTCATATAGATTTTGGACACTTTTTGGATCATAAGAAGAAAAAATTTGGCTATAAACGAGAACGTGTGCCATTTGTTTTGACACAAGATTTCTTAATAGTGATAAGTAAAGGGGCCCAAGAATGTACAAAGACCAGAGAATTTGAAAGGTAAGCTCAAGAAATCAAACTACAAAATAAAGAATTCTTGCTGTAATGTCAAAAAGATATTTTTTCTGATATTTTTCAAGCAGTTTAAAATAATAGATGTTATGAGAAACCATGGATGTAAAAAAGGACGAAGAGGTGTAATAGATGTAATCTAAAAGGAAGATAATATTCTAAGGAGAGGAGCATTGGATGGGGGAGGAGAAGTGGGAAAGGAAAAGAAGGATAGAAAAAGGAAAGGGAATTCATGGAGAAATGTGAATGTACCTGCTGTAAATAGGGAAGGGAATAGAGGGGAGGGGCGGGGAAAAGGGGGGAGAACCAAGATGCATCATGTACAGTTACAAAATAAATGTGATGAATGTAACCATTATATGTACATTGTACTAATACGTGTTCTTGGTTAAAAAATAAAATAAAATAATAGATGTTATTTAGCAAAAATTCAATGTTTTAGCATTTTTATTTTTAATTATTTTAAGGAAAATGGAAATAAAAACAAAATAATTATTGAGTTAATACTTGCCTAAAAAGTAGTCCTTAAACTTAATAATACATTAAAAGTTTTTTATTTACTGCTCTTTAGATAATTAGACTCTGTCTTCTCTATCTTGGCAAACAATGTATAGTGCTTAAAACAAGATTTTTTTAGTCATTTAACTTGAAGAAAGGTAACTACAATTACCATGCTTATTCATACTTTTTCTTACTACCTTACAATACATCATTAGTCTGTCTTAGCCCTTGAAGTACTTTTATGAAATTCTGTTCTGTCTACAACTCAATCTTCCGACTATAGCCAAAGCCCTAAAGGCTTAAATATGGGCCAAGCTGTATATTTAATAAATACTTACTAAATTCCTGATGTGTCAGGTATGTGCTTGTGATAAAGCAATAAACAAAGTTTTTTAATGGAGTTTGCATTCGAGTGGTGTAAAGGAAATAGGAAGGTAGAGTAGTGCTACTTTTTTATCCCTTTGCCCAAGTAGCCTCTGTGTTATGTGACATTCAAGCAGAGACCTTAAGGTGTTAATGCCATTTGCTCTCTACTGACCAAACTGTTCTTGCTTCTTACAGGTTTCAGGAGATGTGTTACAAGGCGTATCTAGCTATTCGGCAGCATGCCAATCTCTTCATAAATCTTTTCTCAATGATGCTTGGCTCTGGAATGCCAGAACTACAATCTTTTGATGACATTGCGTATATTCGAAAGACCCTAGCCTTAGATAAAACTGAGCAAGAGGCTTTGGAATATTTCATGAAACAAATGAATGATGCGCATCATGGTGGCTGGACAACAAAAATGGATTGGATCTTCCACACAATTAAGCAGCATGCATTGAACTGAAATGATAAGTGAGAAACTGAAAGCCCAGTATCTGGAGTCTACACTGCACTGTTAATAACTGACAGCAGGCAAAGACTGACTGCATAGGAATTGCACAATCCATGCACAGCATTAGAACTTACAGCAAGAAACAGAAATAAAATACTATATAATTTAAATAATGTAAACGCAAACAGGGTTTGATAGCACTAAACTAGTTCATTTCAAAGTTAAGCTTTAGAATAATGCGCAATTTCATGTTATGCCTTAAGTCCAAAAAAAGGTAAACTTTGAAGATTGTTTGTATCTTTTTTTAAAAAACAAAACAGAAATCCCCAAAATAATATAGAAATGATGGAGAAGGAAAAAGAATGATGTTCTATGTGTCCTGCAAATGTTCTATGTTTTGAAATGTGGATACAACAAAGGCTGTTACTGCATTAGGTCTGAGTAAACTGGAGTTTATGTTCAATCACATGCAATTGGAAAAGAATGAAATTTTTTTATTTTCCCATTGCTGTTCAATTTACAGTTTGAAGTGGTTTTTTGACTCCTTGTTTAATGAAGAAAAATGCTTGGGGTGGAAGGGGCTCTTGAAATTTCACCAGAGACTTTTTCTTTTTAATAAATCAAATCTTTTGATTATTTGGGATCTTATCTGCAAATTTTGGAAGCAGTCACAAATGAGGCCTGTTATAACATGGTGTTTTTGTTGGATTTTTTTTGTTGTTGGTTTGTTGCTGTTATTGTTTCTGACAGTATTGACAAGATCTGACTCTTATTTCCTAGGGAAATTCTGGGCTCCCACAAAGTAAAATAATCATCATAGAAAAAAGAATGAGCAGGAATAGTTCTTGTTCCAGAACTGTACAGTATTCACCTTAGGTTGATTTTTTTTTTCTCCTTTTGCAATTGAACTGAATACATTTTTTCATGCATGTTTTCCAGAAAATAGAAGTGAGTATTAATGTTATTAAAAAGATTATTTTTTTTATTAAAGGCTATTTATATTATAGAAACTATCATTAATATATATTCTTTATTTACATAATCTGTCCCATAGTCATGCATTGTTTTGCACCCCAAATTTTTTATTGTTTGTAGCAGCATGGTTAGCTTTCCTCTTGGCCGGTAGCTGAGGCCCAAGTGCTATCCCATTTATACCAGTACACAGTGTATAACTACTTGAGGAGAGCAGATTGAACTTCAGCCTCTTTTCCTTTCTGTTTTCACATGATTCCCTCATCATCCTTTTTTAGTTGGAACGGCTCAATCATGTGAAATTAGTTACCAAATTAACATGATTTAGACTGTCGTCCTGACTGCTTTAAAGCCCTCTACTGAGGTCTGCTCATGAGTAATACTTCGTAATATTAGAGAACAGAAACCATGAACTTTTTACTTTTTAAAGCTGTTGATCCATATTTCAATATTAAAAGTAGGACATTAAATCATTTTCAGATCATATCCCATTTCCCAAGTGGTCAGGTCTCATTCCAACTTCACTAAATCCCATTTGAGCACAGAACACATTCTTAAACATTTCAGAAAACACTCACCCAAAATGTAGGGGCTAATGCTAGTCATCATTCTAGAATCTGATGTTTTATTCAGTATTTGAAGTGAATGACTAATGTTCTAGGAAATAGCTTTAGCAGATTTCCAGGTGCCACACCAAAAAAAGAAGTGCAATAATTTACTGACAGTTTTCTAGATTAGGCATATTATTGGAGAACAACTTTATAAAGCGTGCACATTGTATAATATAGTAAAACAGCATCACTTTAAGAATATTCATGTATGAAATCAGATACCTATAGAAGTCTTGAATAGCGAACAAGGGACTCTAATGCAAATACTCTTAATATCTGGCTATTTTAGAACCCTTAAAGGGCATAATTAATGAAGATTTAGGTACTTCACTAAAGCATGTATATAATGCCAACATGAAAATTAAATTTGAAGATTAGGGGAACTTATTTCAGTAAACTGTCTTGAAATAGTTAAGCAGAATTTAATCTCTGTTTTAAGTTGGAAACCAGATAGATTCTTCTGCAAATAGGGAAGATTTCATAATTTTTACAATTAACATTTTGTGTTATTTAGATATACGCAGTTGATACATACTAACATCCCAGCCTTTTCTGTATCAGGGATTAATTATAAGAAAATGAAATGGTACAGATCTGAAGCTTTTCTGGTGGAAACTGAAGAATTAGCAGAGAACTGTGTTTTACTCAAGTGCCAAAAACGCCTTGAGCCTCCTTGCACAAAATTGTACAATTTTTGCATTTTTCACATTAGTTCAGGTAGTTGCCCACCTCCTATTCCCCCAGGACCTCTCCACCCCTAAAACACACAAGCCACCTAGCTTGTTTCATTACATACATTTTATTTTTTAAGTCATTACAACCAAATTAATTTCATTTGGAGAAGTATAGATACATTCTGTAAAGAATATAGATTAAGCAATCTAAGAAACAAAGGAGGACAGGTTATGCTCAGAAAGGCAAAGACCAAAAATTGACTGGAAAGCTACACGGAGTGACTAAGATCTGTTTCAAGTCTGTGATGATACAGCCACTTGCAGGTACTTGAGTATCAGGGGTCAGTTGCTGTAGCTGACTGTGCTTGTCATCACCCACGATGTAATTAACTTTTGGCTCTACAGTTTCATTACTTGAGAAATAGTCCTTCAATACTGAGTTTGGAGGGAAAAAAATCACATCTAAAGAAAAAAGCCTAGCTTTAAATACAGTGTAGCAAGAAATAGTCAACTGTTTGAAAATCACACTAACTTTTTACCATATTCTCAGCTATATGAAAACATTTATTTTGAATATTTTTAGACTGCTGTTAATTTGAAATCTGTTAATATTATTGTGGAATTTGGTTTTTTAAAAAAAGATGTTTCTAATTGGATTTTTTAAAAGAAGAATGGAATTTGGTTGCTATTTTATGATAGAACCTAAGCTTTTTCTGGTTCTTAGTGTCCTCTGTAAAACTTAGTGTCAGAGTAATCAACTTTGAGGTTTTCCCTTCTATTCTACTTTATATTACAATCCCATTAGGAAATGGGAAACTGGTGAATATATAATGAATTGTAAAATATTTTAATGTGTAACTTTCAACTGTGAAACTATGACTATTGGTATTTTGATGAAAACAGCTGCTGATAAAGTATTTTGTGTAAAGTGTAGTTCTTATTAATCAGGAAAATGATGGTTTGATTAGATTGTGTATACCCTCTTGGATTTTATTTTAAATGGATTGATTTTCACATACGTAAAACACAGTCTATCTGTGTTCTTTTTCCATCAAAAACTGATTCGGCATTATTAAAAAAAATTGTGAGGGGCTGAGGATTTAGCTCAAGTGGTAGAGCATTTGCCTGGCAAGTGCAAGGCCCTGAGTTCGATCCCCAGCACCACAAAAAAAAAAAAAAAAAAAAAAGCTGCCTATTTTAAAGGCATGATAGAAATTTCACAGCACATAAACTTGGATTTGTTTCTTTAAATAATGATTTTGTAAATCCGTTTAATTCATATTTTCATCAATAGCCCATGGTTGACAACTCTTTGAAGAAATTTAATTTCTAGTATTATGTTCAAGCTAGTACATTAACTTTTTCTGAATATTGTAAGTTCCTTTTCCGTGCCTACACAATCTATAGACCTGGGTTGGACCCACATACTTGAAGTCCACCTTAAAAAATTATCTTGATGTCCAAGGTGTCACTAACATACTCACTTTAAAGACAATACATGGTGTTAATAGATGGTGGTGCTTCTATTTAAAGACAACTTTCATACTTGAGATGTTTTTGAGATTAAGGGAGTGTGAAGGGATGGGACAGAACAGAGAGGAGTTGTTTGAATGGATTGCATTCTTTATATCCATCCTCCTCAGATGAGGCATGTCTAAGAGAAGGTGGAAGTTGTGAAAATACATTGTGCATACCATGAAAGAATTAACTCTTCATCGAGGATGGATTGTGAAGGCTGAACTATAAAATTCAGCACTGACACCATCCTTGAATAATAATTCTTTGTGACAGGATAATACAGCTGGGCTGTTTTTAAAAGTACAAACAAAATCATTTTAATTAATACATTAAAAACTGTAAATATATCTTATGTGCCATGGCCTGGGAATGTTGTTTTCTTTTGTCATAAAAATTATTTCCACTCTCTGAAAGACTGTTAGGATTAGCTCAAGGTAAATATGGTCCCAATAAAATTGGATTGGTAACTGTACCTCAGAAAGTTAGGAGGGGAAAAATAGATGAGTTACAATCCAATATTTCAGGCTCTTATGTTACAGAAATTTTTCAGAGCACTGTATTTTAGATTTACAAAGTCAGAGTTGGCATGTCTTGTTTTTAATGGTGCTGGAGATACTAAGAAATTCTGTCTAAAATTTAATCATTTCTACAGCCCTTTGGAAAAGGCTGTAGTGTAGTATTAAGAAGTTCATAGTACTAGGTTCTCAAATTTGGCATTTAAAGTCCATTTTGTTCTCTTTTCTCCACTGTTAGTGCATTTTGTATGTGTGTTTCTGCACACATTTCTATGTGTGTGCACATTTGTGTGCACACATTTCTATGTGTGTGCGCACATTTCTATGTGTGTGCACATTTGTGTGCACACATTGCAAGCTCTATTCAAGAGGAATCTTTTATAAAAGGTATAAACAAATATTAAGGTTCTAAAATTCAGAAGAGTTTAGAATTTATTAGGAATCTCCCAAGTTGGGATGTTAGTCTTTAAATAAATTTATTTATTTCATTCAAGTATTCCACTTGATTAAGGTTTTGCACTTCCTTTTTATTAGTGCAGCACCATTCCCTACGCTTAGTTTTAGGTGTTTTAATAGTCTAGCCACACTAGTTAGTAGAAAGTGGCAGGTGTGAGCCATAAGGATATTTTCTGACTTTTAATTTTTACACGACTATGTAGAAGAGTTTTAGTGGGGGAGGGGGAGGAAAATTAGTGCAGTGTATGTATGTGTAGTATAGTGCAGTGTAACTGAATTTTCACTGCCAACAGTATAATCCATTCTTCATGTTGGTAAGTACAGAAAAAGATTTTAAACACATTTTGTAAGCCAAGTAAAATCTGTCACTCTGCAACCTCACTTAATCTGTCACTACAATAATTTTGTGGCAAAACCATGTATATTTTTAGGTATTCTTACTTTGTTCACCCTCCTAGGTTAGCAAGGAGGCAAAAACCTTTTGGTGTTTCGCATTAAAATGTCTTTACTATGACTAAACTCCTTAATTCTTGTATGAATTTCAAAGTGTGGCCATCATCTATTGATTTCATAAGAAAAAGTCCCTTATCAGATTTAATTTATGTTCTAAGAGTGGTTGGAGAACTTGACATTTACCAGATTTCTAGAAATCTTTTTGGTTATGGAAGTCACATTTTAAATGCAGTTAATGGTTTCAGTGTGATTCAGTCTTCAGACTTAATTTTGTTAAATTAAATCCAAAAGAATACACTCTTGGAAACTAACACCTTCACATCCTGGGGAATGTAATGCTATGAAAGACTGCTGACGCCTCAGCTGTTTACTTTAGAAACTTTGACAAGTAGCTCGAATCACCGTTTTTCTTTTTAGCCCCATTAATTGTAACAAGTCTGTTTCTCTATATTCTGTTCATTCAAGGAGTTGAAGTCCTGTGGTATAATGCATTAGTTAGGGAAAAAATGTTTTCGATGTTCTTTTTATGATGGCCCAAAAAGTATCTTAACACAGCAAGATGCATGTGTTACTATATTGAAAATATAGAATAATATCACTAAATTTAAGACTTCTTCCCAGTCTCGCTCTTCCTAGCAAGAAGTTTGGCCTGTGACTGCACTTATTGTTTGTGCTCATCCAAAATCGTCAATGTCTGCTTTTCTTTAACTTTGCAGTCTGTAACATCACGCTGTTTATTAAAACAAAATTACCTTGACTTGTGTCCAAACAGTCTTTAGTGTATTATGTAAAGAAAAAGCTGTGATAATTCTGTTTTGCCATGTCTCATGAGAAGCAAAGTAGTATTGCTCATAATCAAAATTTAGCTGGATTTGAGTTCTTTTCAATAATGACTAAGAAAACTTGTTTGAAAACCTAAAACTATTATGCCTTAAAGCCAATTTTTCCTCCCTGGTAAAGTGATGAATATTAGAGAAATGTATGTTTAGATACTAACGTACTTTAAGCATAAAGAATTATATACTTGTATTTTAAGGAGACATATAATGTATATACATGTAAGTATGAATGTATGTATATGTATAGGTATATGGACTTCTTTTTTCAAGTCAGTTGAAGGGCAAAGCCTAAAAATGAAGTTAGACTAGAAGCAAACTAATTTTTCTTTCAGTTATCATTAAATATTGCTAAAGGTAAGTCTGGGCCTTTCTTTGACCAGTAATGCACATCAGCTTTGATCTCAGCATTTAAGCATATCATTGCTTAAATTTTATTGATATGCCAAATTATTTGAACTTTAAATTGACATTGTTCTCTAAGTATAATTTCTTTCCTGAGATGAACCAAGTAGCCACTATCTGAATGGAAAGCGGAAAGTTTCCATTGCAACATACATTTTAGCTTGCATTTGTTATAAGAAAAATCCTAAGAATCATATATGCTGAAATGTACTAAAATAGACACGTGCCCTTAATTTAAGAAAACTATAGAATCTCCACTTGTAGAGTGATTTAAAATGTACATGCATACATGTACTTTATTACAGGACAATCTTTAGTGTACAGAATAATTAACCACAACATTTAAGCAGCAAATTCTGAGCCATAAATGTATATCACATTTAACCAAGAGAACAGGGTAGTAGGGAGGGCGAGTCTGCTCTTCAGCACCCTACCCCAGCCTCCCTACCTGCTATTCTACAAAAAGTTCCAAAGCTATTGGAGCTCTGCACAAGATTTTTTTCTTTAGCTACTAGCTTTGGTTTTGGTTTTTGGTTTTGGGGTTTTTTTTTTTTTTATTTGCTACTAGAATTTTTGAGCACCTCTACTAGATAGCAGAAACTAATATAGGTGTTTCATTTACCCCACCTTATTTATGCTTCAAAATAATGAAAGAAGCCGGGCATGGTGGTGCACATCTGTAATCCCAGCACATGGGAGGCTGAGGCAGGAGGATCACCACGATTTCAAGGCCAGCTTGCGCTACAAAATTAGCTCAAGGCCAGCCTGAACTACACAGCAAGAGCCTGTCTCCAAAAAAAAAAAAAAAAGACACTGTCCCTATGGTATAGATAAGAAGAGAGGTTTTGACAGCTCATTTGCCCAAAATGTATGTCTTAAAAACTTGTAATTACAGCCTACAAATTAAAATGGATCTACTCTGAGATGTGTTCTTTGCACACTAGAAAGGGGATGGAAGACCAAGGTGGTTCATTACTGGTCAATATTGTTCTTAATACTCAATTTACTAATTTGTGGCTCAAAATTAATCACTAAAAGACTTTAAGCTGACTTAGAATCAAAGCTTGTCATTTGATTATATCTACATGTAAACTTCTTCAGGAGTCATCCTACTGTCCAAGTTTTTCGTTTCTGTTTTTGTTCGTTTTGTGTTTGTGGTACTGGAGATTGGATCCAGGGCCTTCACGCTGAGCTACGTCCCCAGCCTGTCTGCTTGTATTTATTTATTTACTCACCCATTGTGAGACAGGGTCTTGCTAAGTTGCCCAGGCTTGACTCGAACTTGTGATTCTCCTGCCTTAAACTCCCACAGTGCTGGGATTCCAGGCGTGCACCACTACGCCCAGCGTTTTAGTGAAAAAGACACTGAGGTGTGTTGGAAAATGAGAACAAACTCTCTTCTGAATTCCTGATTTCAGCTTAATCTAGAAAGCCCTTGCTTGGGAGAGTCTTGTAACACCATCATTTGATAACCATGGTTGACTCCTTAATTAAAGTACAGACAGTTGTTGACTGTCCACTGGACTTATTCTATAATGTGGATTTTCTGAGTATATGTTGAAATCCAGTCCAGCTTTTCCTTACTTCAGATTTCTAGTCCCACCAGAATATGCACAGGGTGAAGTTGAGCTTATGAAAAGCGTAATTAATGAGAAAAATGTTGCTGAAAGAAAAATTACATGGTACATGGCAAGGTTAAGTACAAATGACTATAAATTTACTCAATTTTCTAGCCAACAGCTTTCCTCTTATTGTGAATGGTGAAGAAAACTAATAAATACAGTAGGTCCACATTTTCTTAAATTTTCTGGTTGTTATGTTCCTGTAGTGAATGAACTATTCTTCACTAAGGATTTTCTTCATGGGAAATGTTTTCATGTGGCCCATGCTGCCTAGAGTTACGCCAATAGTTGACTGGCTCAGCAGATCAGATACCTTCGTCATCACTGGTTTTCATACTGACAGGTTCCAGCTAGAGCTGAAATTAGATCAAGAACTACCTTGAACTCATCTTACTTGTTGGTTGGCTAATGTGGAAACAGACTTGGGGTAGAAAAGATGGTGTGTGAATTTGTCCATATTTACAGAATACAGAACGAAACTTTAAAAAAACGTTTCCTACATGAAAATATAATGACTTTACACTTTACATGGCTAGTTTGCAAGCAGGAATAATTAGGTTTTCCACTGCAGAAATTACAGTGTCTAAGGTCAGCGCTTTAATTTGGCCATTATCTTAAGACTCTTCTGTTCCTTCTTCTGCTCTTGTCTGCTTTCTGCGGTTTGTATTGATGCTGTGCCACAGTGAGTACTCGGCCACCTCCCTTGTCTCGGGCTCTGGTGCTGTATCTTTCACAGAGTCGGGACAGGTGCTGGGTTAATCTCACCATGCCAACAATCAGGGCACCACCTAACAGAGTCAGTGAAGGCCAGAATACACAGTGGAAGATAACCATTTGATCGTATTTTTTTGTAAGAATAACGTCTTCAGATTGGCTGTCTAGACTGTAGAAGCATGAGAAAGGGGTTCCGTTTTTGCGATCGAAGAATTCTTTTACGTCCAGAACACTGTTGAGTAAATCATTCCTATCTCGGTGACACTTAGGTGTATAAAAGCACTGGGAATATGAGGGAGAAAAGGATAAGGGTACTGTCACCAATATCAAGCATGTAACAGTTTTAATTCTGAAATAGCTTCAGCCTCAAGCTAGTAAAAGTTTCAGTCATAGACGGTCAAATATTATATAGCTTATGAGGAAGGTTGGCAGAAGGGCACGGAGTGAAGTGGCCACTTCCAGATACTAAGCAAAAAGCTGGAGGCTTACCATCATATCCATGAAGCACTTGGGGTACAGTGCTAAAGGGCTACAGAAATGTTGGTGACCTTAACCATCATTACGTCCACAACAAATCATCATACCGAAATTGAAGACGCCAAAATGCAGTGTTATCCAATACAAGTTTTATAGTGAACTATAAACGAAATCTTACCAGTTACCAGTTGTATAACTTTAAAAAATCAAAATACAATAATTATTTAAATTTCTTTAATAAGACAAAATTGCGTGACTGAAGGTAGACTGTTGAATATGTATTTTAACGTGTCTGATATGCCAGGGAGTGGACCCTCTGAAAGTAAGACTGCCCACTACTAACTGCGCACTGCCTGAGCCTACAAATTTCAGACACCAAATTGTGAAACTAGAATAACGCCTTTCCTTTCTGCATACCCCAGTTCTTCCACAGGGATGCTTTTACCTTTCTTTATCCTGACTTAACCACTGTAAAAATGTTCACTGAAAGGGAACATTGATCCTTATAGATGGCCCTGAGTTCTGCACCCTGCTGGGGACAGTCCGCCATGGAAGGGTTGTTGAAATAAAAACTCTGGAATTGCATGAACTTACATTACCTTGGAATTGAACTGGACAGCCTCTTCATTATAATGTAGGAGAGCTTTGTGACCTGAGTGGGTGAGGTTCACAAACACCTGAAGACAAGGATACTGCCCCTGACCTCGGCAGTCCACACTGCAGGTGAGGGCGCAGTCCAGCCAGTCATCCATGATGTGTGTGTGGATGGTCGTACAGTTTGATTCTTCTCTCTGTGTGCTTCAATATGGAAAAATACATGTTCTTCAGCTGCTAGAGAATTTAGTTCTACTTTCCTAATGTGGCAGCCCAAGGCATTTGTCTTTTTCAAGGTAGTAATGTGAAACCATTAATAGAAGTCACATAATGATCAGAGAGTCTGGAGGACATAGAGACTGGATAAATGGTAAACTGCCATATCCCCATCTCAATTCTCATTCTACTGGCATATTTCTCACTACACCATCCCTAAGAGTCCCTCAGATCTAGGGTATTAGTTTTAGAATCATCTGAACAAGTTTGTTAGGAAAACTTGTTAAATGTGATCCCAAAGCTTCACTTCCAAAGATTCTGGCTCCATGGGTATGAGTTAAGGCTCAAGAATCTCCTAACAGTATTTAAGATGCAGATGTTTGGAGAAACACTAAATGGGATGTTACCCTGAGTACTGTGTCACCAAGAGTCACACTCAGAAATCTCGTCTCCTCATGTTTCATCACCTCGGGATGCAGCTTAACCTTTGGAAGGAGCCCACACAGCCTGCAGGAGTTCTAGTAACAAGGTACAATTCCATAGGCACACTCTGCTTCCCAAAAGTCAAATGCAAGCATTTGGCAAATCTCTATTAGGACACTTACCATATTTCTGCTACTTATAATTTCCTTATAGTTCAGGAATTATATCCTATTCATCTTTATGTTCCCCAAAACATAGGCACAATCTGTAAGTGCAGTACTGAATTAAACTTAACTGAGAAAATATTGGAGACTCTGGACATGTCTGCATATACGGAATGTCCATGGAGGGGGTGGACAAAGTTCTTGCCATGAAAATTTTGTGGTGGCGTTGAGAAAGGACCTGCACACGTGAAATAATTAGCGAACAAACCCAGATGAAGTAAATGAGGGGAGAGGGAATGCTGAGATGGAATTTTCATCCCCTCGTGGCCCTCACACACCCCTCTCGTTGGGTCTGTGTTTATTTCCTCTTGCCAGCTTTAAAGTCAGGATGCCTGAGAAACAGTTTTTAGCTAGGGTCATACCCTACTCTCATTAATGTCATTGGCCATAAATACTCATTTTTCTTTATTAATATAATAAACTTGAAAGCACTATGCATTTTAGCCCAATTTCAAGGCCGAGGACACGAACCCTGCTGGCCGTGGCGCTTGAGGTGTGATGGTGGGAGCAGTGTTAGAGCGCTGTGAGGTGAAGATGTGAGAGGGACTCCACCTGATTTTGCTGGCTTCAGAGATGGGGGCCCTCAGACCACAGAAGCCAAGGTATATGGGCGGCATCTAACGTCAACAAACAGGAAACAGATTCTCCCAGGAGCCTCTAGGAAGGAGCACCTCTAGGAAACTCCCCTGGCATCCTAATAATGGCACCGTGTGCTGAAGAACATGGTGACGTCTACATTTTTCCCCTAACACTAGTAACTCAGGAATGGCAGGAGATGAATCTGAAAACCAACAAAAAAGTTGGGCTTGGTGGCATGAGCCTGTAATTCCAGCACTCGGGAGGCTGAGGTTGGAGGATCACCGTGAGATCGAGGCCAGCCTGAGCTACATAGCGAGACCTGTGTCAAAAATGAATAAATAAATAAATAAATGAAAAACAATGAAAAGTAGGCCGCTCACTTCCTTTTTGTTACCTTTTTCCCTTGGATATTGACATCTCAAAGGGAGAATTTGTGACCTAAATGGAAATCTAATTTGTGGATTCATTGTGTGTCGAGATGTATGTGGACTATGAGAGTAGAGGGCAGAAAGTGAAGGAACATCTTCCACTTTCTTACCACCTCATTCTCCATCTCCAGCTGCTTCCCAGCATGGACAGAGGAACAGGCAATTGCATCTTCCTATCCTAGACTGCGGTCAGAAGAGCCGACACTGAGAAAACAAAGCGAGCCTCCCTCCTTTACCAGTGCACCCAGGTTGCATCCAGATGGGAAGCTCTGGTCTCGTGTCTCTGTTTCTTACCTGAGCATGAAAGGCTTTAGGATGGTAGTTCCAAGCAAGAACATCATCAGGACTGAGAAACCCATCATGGCAAACCCCAGCAGCACGGCTCTGTCCTCTCCAGCACTGGATGGCAACTTCTTGTGCACATCGGGTGGGTCTCCATCACGGTAGTCACTATATCTCTTCTTCCCAGGGATGGAAAAGGTCGTCCTGGTGGGGGTGGTGAGGATGCTGCAATGAGCTCATAAAGAAACAGCAACATGGCCGAGTGTCATGCTACATGCCTGTAATCCTGGCCCTCTGGGAGGCTGAGGAAGGAGGATCCGAGTTCCATCCCAGCCTAAACGACTTAGTGAAACCCTATCTTGAAATAAAAAATGAAAGGCTGGCGATGTAGCTCAGTGTGAAGGCCCTGGGTTCATTCCCCAGTACCAACAAAAAATAAAAGTAGCAACATTTACCAACGTGAGGGTAGAGGAACAACCTCCTTTGCTGCCCCCCTGAAGGTGATGAAGGAGTTCAGTGTGGCACATCAAGATCCCACCTGCAGAACCTGGGGAGAAGTCTGTCTAAACTAAAGTGGTGTGTTATCAAGTATCTTCAAAAGACACTGTAACAAGATTATGGAATATTGCATAGTGAAAGTCTTTAGAAATCTGTTTAGTCAAAAACCAGGAAAAAAATACCTGTAAGTAGCTCTCATTTGTTTTATGTAAAGAAGTATTAAAAAACGGATCTTTTGAGGATATTATACTTTCTTTCTGAATATATTTTTTACATCTCCTGTGAATTCCATCTGGAAAGAATGGAAAAAAAAGTCACATTTGGGACAAACACATCCTGACCTAGGAGGGTTGGCCTCGCTCTTCCACGCTGGTTGGCCAGGTAGCATGTCCGCCTCGGCCTTTTGATCCCACGGCCCGAGCCACCTACAGTGATGGGGATTTCAGTGCCATCTCCTCTGCCCAGCCCACTTCACCTCTCTGATCCCTCAAGTTCTGTATGGATGTCCCTGCATTTCTTTTCTCCTCTGCTCTGCTGGAAAACCCGCTCCAGCAAAGGTGTGACCAGTTCCTTGGCCAGGGGTGGCCCATGGACAGCATCCGGCCAGCCGACGTGTTTTGTTTGGCTTGCCTTCTGGGTGTCTTTTCAATGTGAGATTACTGCTAGCACTTTCAAATCATGACATTTCTCCTAAAAATTCTGATTTCTAACTTTTCAAAAAGATTGCAAAACTTGGGGCCAGGGATTTAGCTTACTGGTACAACCCTGAGTTCAATCCCCAGCACCAAAAAAAATTTGCAAAATCCACATTCCTGCAGCTGAACTGCCAGCCAAGCCGAGCAGTGGCTACCACTGTTCTCCAGCTTGCCTCACTCTCACCACTTCTCATGGCCAGTGCCACTGATGGGGTGTTCCCTGTTCCCAGTGGTATTTCCATTTCAAAATGCTTTATGAAGGCCTAAGTCAACAAATGCCTCTTTAATGATAAAAACTCAGGCTCTATCAAGCTGCTTAAAAAGCCTACTAAACTTTGAAGCCAAGCAAAAGCCCTATCAGGGCAAGTGCTATTTGGTGCCATTCTTTCTAAAAGCGTGCTTCCTACTTTATCCCACGCCCTTGCTCCTTGCTCTCCTTTCTCTCCTGCAGCATCTTCAGACTCAGAAAAGAACGAGGTGAATATTTGGTGAAGCAAGATGACCCAGGAGCCTGCCTCATTCCATGGTTAACATTACCTTGACAAGCACCAAAGTTCTGGTTTGGGACATTTTAATCTCCTCTGATACTTTACTCATCTCACCCTCAGAGAATGGACACAGAAAAAAAAAATAAAATTTGAGCCAAAATATTTTATGATTTATCAATAAATCTTATATATTGATTAAGGAGAGTTTCAGCCTTAAAGTTTGGATATTTTCTACACTCTCCAGTACCCTACACCTTCCATTTCCCCTCATGCTCTAACACTGGGCTTCAGTTAGTCTGCATTGTAAGGCATCCTGGAGGCTTATTGTAAGATATCCTTGGAATACATGCATGAAGAAGCTTTTAATGAGGTCTCTATGGCATTTCTAATGCATTCACTAAATATACCAATTATAATGGTATGTTACACAAAACTGGCACAATCCGTTAGATTCTGATCTAATTTAGATCAGACAGAACTGATAGCATCCTAGACCAGACTTCTAGTTTCTAATATTTCTGTCCATTTGGTCCTACGACTTTGTGAAAAATTGATGTGGTGTAATCAACCACTTGGAAGGCTGAGGCAGAAGGACTGCAAGTTTGAGGCCAGCCTGAGCTATACTGTGAGTTCAAGTCCAGCCTGGGATATATAACAAGACCCTGTCTAAAAGAGAAGGAGGAAGAGGACAAGGAAGAGGAAGAGAAAGAGGAGGAGGGAGCAATTTCATGTTTGGGGGAAGGAAAATAATCATTAAAAATTAACACACAGATAAATTTTTATTATTGTAAAAGTGATAGGCTTCTGTTTCAACAGTATGGTAGACTAGACACCCACTCTAACTATAAACAGCTAAAAATTCTGGCTAAAACATAAAGAGTTTGAAAACTCAAAGGACAAAAAGTACATGAAAAAGGCAACCCAAAGAGGAAAATGGACAGAACCAAAGTTTTCCCTTGAAGGCATTTGCAGAGCTTCCCTCCCAAAGTTTGTGTGCTCACAGGGACAGGAGACAAGGCTCAGGGCCTGTCCAAGGTGTGGGGTTCAGTGCCCCATTCAGCTGGGGCTGGGCCCAAAGCACCTCAGTTTCAATGACAGGTTGATGTCAAAATACACACACACACACACATACACACACACACACACACACACACACACACTCCTCTATAGGAGACTGCCCGGAACATATTTTTCTCAAACTTTGACAATGAGAGAAGGAAAAATTATAATCCCTCAAATTTGATAGCCCAGTAAAAGATGATCCTCAGGAGAGTTTGTAGTCTGAATTCACTCTGCCTGAGTAATCCAAAAACCCAAGCTGAGAGTTTAGCTTAAGGTTAAGTAGGTAGCGCCCTCTGCCACCCAGCACAAGTAAGATGTACCTTCCCTGCAGGAACCCGCCTCCAGCCTAGACCTCAAAAAACACTATGAATTTCCAAGGAGTACATACTCACTTTCAAAAATTGTAAGACACACAAGGAAATAAGGGACTTTGAATATACAAACATACACAAAAGAATCAGATCCACAAAAAAAAAAAACATATACTTGGGAAGAATATAAATATATATATTCTTAATATTTTTTAAAAAATGAAGAATTAAAAATATACAAAAAGAGTAAAAGAGTAAGAGGCTCTAAAGTATTAAAAATTTAGAACCAAGCAGAATTTCTAGAAATGAAAAAGTAGTTGAAAGTAACAACTTAGAAGAGAGATTGAACAGTCATTTAGATACATCTGAAAACATAATGAACAGCTGGATCTGCAAAACAGCCAAAAGGTAATACACACAGATTTTTAAATGGAAAATAGTAAAGAGAGGTTAAGAGACATGGAAGATGGATGGAAAATATCCAAGAGAAGATAGGTTAGAAGGAGTAAGATAAAGAGAAAATCAAATTTCAGAAGTGATGAAGGACCCATTCGCAGATTCCAGAAGGCCTGCAGGATAAAATGAAAAGGAATCTACACCTAGACACATCCAGATATATTTCATAGCCATAAAGACAAGAAAGAGATCTTAGCGCCCAGAAAAAAAGACAGACTGACTCAAAGGACTGACACTTCCTTCTCCATAAGAGAATGGAAGTGACGACATTGTGATTATGCTCAGAGAAAGTGACTACAGAATTCTATACCTGACAAAACTCTCTCAAGCTGAAGTGTGAGATAAAGACGTCTTAGAAACACACACAAAACCAAGTTTGCCCTCGACAGACCTTAAAGGAAAAGGTCAAATATTTTTCCTAGGCAGAAAAAAAAAACATTCGAGGTGACAGAACTGAGATTTAATCAGAAATGAAGAGCAAATACAGGAGTAAACAAGTAAGGACATTGACTCTATGAAATAACAATAGTAATTATTCTTATTACATTACAATGTTTGGGGGGATTACAGGGAAAGATAAATGCATGACAGAAGCGTGCATTACTGGAATAATAGTGCTAATGTGTTCCAACGGCTCAGTAATTTCAGGAAGAGAGAAAGACATTGTTTTCACTTTATTTTAAGTCTGCAAACTAAATTTCTGGAGTAGCCTTTAAAAGAGTAGAAATAGGTGATGTAACTTCCAATTTCAGAAAAATAATCAAAGGGGGGAAAATTCAAACAAAAGAAAGAAGAAAAAGCCAGGAATAGTGGCACACTCCTGTAATCCCAGCTCTCAGGAGGCAGAGGCAGGAGGACTACCACAACTTCGAGGCCAGCTTAGGCTTCACAGTGAGCTCAAAAAAAAAAAAAACCTTAAAAAGAAAAGACAAAAACAGGACAATTATCACAAAATAACACGATAAAAGAATGTTACTCTATCAGTATATTAGAAATTACAATAAATCTAAATAGATTGAATGATCCAGTTAAAACACAGAGATTATCTGACAGATTTAAATATATATTTACATTTTTACAAAAGGTATACCTAAAACATGAAGATAAATTGGAATATATAAGGCAAAGTGTAACAAAAATCAATCTGATACAAACCTTAAAATTTAAAAGCTTTTTAGGACTAAAGCAGTACAATAACATTGGGAAAGGTTTTTTTTGTTTGTTTTTTTTTTTGTGGGGGTTGCTGGGGATCGAACTCAGGGCTTGTGCTTGCTAGGCAAGCACTCTACCACTTGAGCTAAATCCCTGCCTCCAGTACAATAACATTAATTAAAGTTTCAATTCCCCTGGAGGATAAAACAATTCTAATTTGTGCAAACCTAATAGTGGTGCCTCACTGACAGAACTAGAAGGAGAAATAGACAAGATCTTCTATCCAATTATGAGATCTTTTTGTGTACTCCTCGTAACTGGTAGCTCAACTAGACAAATCAGCAAGGAAATAGATTTGAGCAAAATAATTAACAAGTTTTATCTAAATGATAAACTACTGTCCCCTGCATAATACATATTCTTCTTGAGCAAAAACAGAACGTTAATGGTAGCTGACCACAAACTTAGTCGTAAAGAAAGCCTCAACAAATGTGCAAGGATTCATGGAAGTAACATATGTTTTACATGTTTGTATGAAAAGTATGAAAGAGTCTAAGGAGGAGAACCAAAAATCTCCCACAGTTCTGCCACTTCAAGGTTATTAGTGTTCTCTTGCTGGATTATTCTCCTCTTTCTCTATATTGCTTTGTGTTTTTTTTCCTCTTATTTTTATTTTTTTAACCAAGAACATGTATTGGTACATTGTCTATATTGCTTTGAATGCATGAAATCTCACGGTAGCTATAGCTTGGGGTGTTATCTTATATTTTTTTTTTTGATTCCGCACGCAGAGCAAACGAGTTGCCCTACATGTGCCACTCACGACAGAAGCCCTTTTTTATTATCTTATATTTTTGATGTCATTAACAATTCTTCAGAGACTTTCTGTCAGCCACAAAATGTTCCATCAATTGGCTATGCCATCACTTCCTCATGTCCTTATCATTCAATGTTATTAGGTTATTTCCAGTTTTCTGAGACCGTCAGCAGACCTATAATTAACTTTATGTTATTTACAAGCTCCTTTCATTCAAGGACCTCAAAGCATTAAAAATCATCTAATTTCCTCTCTGGTCAGTGAAGCAAATAAAGGCGTTTTTATTCTTTGGGGCCAGTAATTCATCTCTGCTTCTGCCCAGCGTATTATCTAGAGACATTTATCCCTATCAAGGCAGCATCCAACCTGCTTGCAGGCTTCCCGGCAGATAGGACTGACTTTACAATCAGACCTGAGCAGGCACAGCGCAAAGGTGCCTCCTGGCTTGGCCTGGGGCGTGTGGACTCAGTCACAAGAGCTGGAACACACTCATCCACCAGCAGCCAGCAGCCTCTCCCTCCGACCACAGAACTTGTGCAAGGAGGGCTCTTTAGAAGCAAGCTGCGGCTCATTGAAGCTTCGTAATTCATCTGACACTCGTTTCATGTGTGCGTGTGACTCCTCAGCATGTGACACATTCTGCTCGTAGTGCCCTGCAATTTGTTTTTCTTGCAGAGGAGATTTGGGAAATTATTTTTACCCTTCCACTTTTTAATTATGAAATTATTTAACAACTTCTTTTGAAACAGCAAATGAGGTTGAGTAAAGACAACACGGTTCATCAAGTTCAGCAGGAGGAAACAGCAATCACCCAGCTGTGCACTTCGGAAATGAAAATGAGACTCTGCACTGCTTTGGGAACTGCCGCCTCGATATCTGGTTCATTATGATGTGAATGGGGCATAAAACTTGTTTGTGGCGCATCTGCCATTTGATCTTCTGCCACCCGGTGACTCACCACGATGGTCTGTTCATAAAAGCATTAGTTCATTTCCAGGAGAGAAGAATCTTTCTCTTCTCTGTGATGTGTTCCTTCCTTCCTGAATCCCAACACTATCCAGACCCCCACACATCCCACTCTCCTCCTGGCTCTTCTCTCCCAAATAGCTGTAAGTGTAAAGGATAATGGAAGT
>PVJO010005716.1:0-95700 GCA_004026905.1 Hystrix cristata | reverse complement strand
TCACCCAATTCTTCCAGGGCAGATTTAGGGGCACCAGCAGAAAGGAAAACAAACACCAGGTAGTGGAGTTCTACAAAGAGACTAAAGGAGAGTTAAAGAAACTTAGTGAGTTCAAAGAGGACATGACCTCAAAGTTTATG
The DNA here is from genome assembly GCA_004026905.1 of Hystrix cristata. NCBI lineage: Eukaryota > Metazoa > Chordata > Mammalia > Rodentia > Hystricidae > Hystrix > Hystrix cristata. The sequence goes on along the minus strand of PVJO010005716.1, from coordinate 95,560 downwards.
GACTTATCATACAAAATGATCAATATGGATTTGGGGGAACAAATAAAAAATTGGAAGAGCTGACCAAGACAGATCAAAACATGACTGATAAATTTGCCAAAGACATAGCATCCATGGAAAGGTCAGAAAGAAATACCAGATACAAAAAATTGTATAGATTTCATGAATCACAGAAATGACTAATCTGAAGACAGAGTTTCTGAAATCAAGGACAAAATGGTAAATTATGATAAATTACTCAGAGAAGTCTCAAAAAATAAAGAGAACAATAAAAACTCATCCAAAACCTATTAGATGACACTAAGGGAAGCAACAAAAATCTCACCGGAGTTAGAGAAAAACTAAAAGATCACACACATGGTATAATAAATTTGTTTATAGAAATCATAGTAGAAAATTTCCCAAATATGAGGGAAGAGTTCAACATACAAACAAGCGAGGCTTACAGAATACCAACTATGATGAAAAGAAAAGCTTTCCAAGAAACATTATGACTAAGTGCAAGATGTCCAACAACAGCAAAACAAACAAATAAACAAACAACCAGACTTTTAAAAAACACAGAAAATTACAAAAAAAATCACATATAAAGGCAAGCCCATTAGGGTTACAGCAGACTCCTCTGCACAAATTTAAAGGTCAAAAGAGCTTGGAGTTAAGTATTTCAAGCCCTAAAAACAAACTTCCAACCCAGATTAACATATCCAGCAACTTTCCTTCAAAATAGATGGAAAAATAAGGACACTCCATGAAATAAGGACACCCAAGAGATTTATGAATACTAAACCAGCACTCCAGAAAATATTCAAGAATATCTGAGACAGATACAACAAAGCCAACAAAGCCAAAAATTCAGATGGAATGAATACAACAAGCAAGGCAAATGCATTTAAAAAATAGAAAAAGAAAAGCAAAGCAGTCACCAACAGAGAAAGAGCAAAATATTAGGAATTAGTCAACACTTCTCAGTAATATTTCTCAATGTTAATGGCCTCACCTCTACACTTAAGACATAGACTGGCAGACTGGATCAAAAAACAGAATCCAACAATCTGCTGAATTCAAGAAACTCATCTAATCCAAAAAGACATTCACACTAAAAATCGAAGGACGGAAAACAGTATTTCAGACACTAGGAACACAAAAACAAGCAGAGGTAGCAACTTTATTCTCAGACAATCAAAGCATCAAGCTAAAACTGATCAGAAGAGACAAAGAAGGTCACTATATAAGAGTTAAGAGAATACTCCAACAAGAAGAGATAACATTTGTGCATGTATATGTACCAAATCTGGGTGCACCAATCTTCATGAAGCAAATACAGCTGAACTGAAAAGATCAAATAAATACTAACAAAATTATGGTGGGTGACCTCATTTTTGCAAAGACATAGATCAACTAACAAAAAATCATTAAAGCAATATCAGAATCGAAACATATCCTTGAACAAATGGATTTAATGGATATCTATAGAGCATTCTACCCTACTTCAAACGAGTACTCATTCTTCTCTGCTACATGTGGAACTTTCTCCAAAATAAATCATATACTAGTCCATAAAGTCTGCTTAAATAAATACAACAGAATCAAGATTACCACATTTACTATAAGATCATTGTGCCATGAAATTAAAAATCAATCACTGAAGAAACCTCAGAAAATTTAGAAACACCTACAAACTCAATAGCATACTCCTGAAAACTCAGTGGGTCACAGAAGAAAACAAAGAAGAAATTAAACAATTTCTGGAAGCAAACAACAATGCCATGTAACACACCAGAACCTCTGGGACACAATGAAAGCAGTCCTGAGAGGGAAGCTTATTCTAATCAATGTTCACATTAGAAAAACAGAGCTCAAATAAATAACCAATGAGGAACCTTGAGATGCATGAGAAACAATAGCAATCTGAGCCCAAAAATCAGAACAAAAACTAATGAAATTGAGACTAAAAAAAAAATCAACAAATTGGAGTACTGGTTCTTCCAAAGAATAAACAAAATAGATAAATCCTTAGCCAAACTTACCAAAAGACTCACATCTATGCAATTAAAATTAAAAAGGCCAAATAACAATAGACCCTGTAAAAATCCAGAAGATGGTTAGAACTGCTATGAAAAATTTTATTTCAACAAAATGGAAAATCTTGAAGAAATGGGCAGCTTCTTAGATTCAAATTATGAAAACCAAAGCAAGACAAAAACTTTTTTGAACAATTCAGTAACAAGCAATGAATTTGAGGCAGTAATAGAAAGCCCATCAACTAAAAAAAGGTCCAGGACCTGTTGGATTCACTACTGAATTCTACAGAACATTTAAAGGTGTTCTATCACCAATACTCTTGAAACTTTTCTATGAAACTGAAAGGAAAAGAGCGCTTCCAAACTCATTTCTGGAAGCCAGCATCACTCTGATTTCAAAATCATACAAAGACCCAACTAAAAAGCAGAAACTATAGGCCAGTCTCCTTAATGAACATAGATGCAAAAATCCTCAATAAGGTATTGGCAAATAGAATGCAACGCTTTATCAAAGGATCATACATCTTAAACAAGTAGGCTTCATCACAGGGCTACAAGACATGTTCAACACATGCAAATCAATAAATGTAATACACCACATAAACAGAAGCAAGGACAAAAGTCACATGATCATATTAATAGATACAGAAAAAGGTTTTGACAAAAATCCAACACTCCTTCACGACAAAACCATAAAGAAACCAGGTATAGAAACACCTTCCCTGAATCTGTTAAAAGCCATTTGTGCCAAACCAACTTCCAAGATTATACTAACTGGGGAAAAACTGAAAGCTTTCCCTCCAAAATCAGGAATAAGACAAGGGTGCCAACTGTTATCACTTCTGTTTAACACAGTGCTTGAAATATTAGAGTAATCAGGCAATGGAAAGAAATAAAAGGGATATTCATAGGAAAGGAAGAAGTCAAATGATCATTATTTGCAAATTACATAATACTCTACCTAGAAGATACAAAGAATTTCACCAAAAACTCTTAGAGTTAATAACAAATTTCAGAATTTGAAATGTAGCAGGATATAAAATCAATGCACAAAAATCAATAGCATTCATGTATAGCAATAATGAACTCAATGAGAAAGAAATTAGGAAAACAATATCATTCAAAATAGTATGAAGAAAAATTAAAGACCTAGAAATTAATCTAACCAAGGAAATGCAATACCTTTACAATGAAGACTACAGTACTCTTTTTAAAAGGAGATTTAAAAAGACATTGAAAAATGGAACAATGTCCTCTGTTCCTGAATAGGCAGAACCAATATTGCCAAAATTACCATACTCTCAAAACTGAAATAGAGACTCAAGGCAATCCCAATTGAAATACCAGCAGCATTCCTCACAGACCTAGAGAAAACAGTCCTAAAATTCATATGGAACCAGAAGAGACCCATAATAGCAAAAGCAATTCTGGGCTACAAGAGCAAAGCGGTGATAAAAAAATAGCATGGTACTGCCAATAAACAAATAAATCTGAGGATCAATGGAACCGAGTAGAAGAACAACTCCAAGTATACTCAGCTATCTTATCTTTGAACAAGGAACCAAACACCTTCACTGGAAGAAAGATAGCCTCTTAATTAATGGTGATGGGAAAACTGACTTTCCACCAGTTTTTTAGGTGAAGATTAAACCTAGACCCATATCTCTCACCATGTACTAAACTAAAACCAAAATTTGTCAATGATCTAAACATTAAAATAGAAGCAGTGAACCTACTGGGAGATAAAGTAGATAAAGCATCTAAAGTCATAGGTGTAGGCAAATACTTCGGAACAGAACTCCAGTTACATACAAAATAACATCAAGAATTAACAACTGAGAAGTTTGCTATACCAGTCCTAATGAATGATACACAAAGATGAAGGAGAAAGAGGAGAGTTTCAAAAAATAGGGCTACTCAGGAGATGAGATGTTGAGCCTTTAATCCTGTGGCATCCATCACTGTTGTACTGGCACCTCCCTCAGCTCACACCTACAGTCAAGTAGTAGGTGGGTGTCTTCACAAACATGAATATTCAAAATCTTAGAGTCTCTGGTACAGAGAGAGGATCCTGCACATCACATCAGGTCAAGAAACCCACTATACAAGAAAGAAATGTGGTGGTGAACATGTAATCATGGAATCTGCTACTCCTCTCACACCTGCGTCACCAGGAAGCAGCGAGCTGGTAGAACACAGGGCTGCCCCACGGAAGTCATGGCTGAGGCTCCAGCCTGGAGACGACACTCGCCAGAAATAGACACCATCATTCAGGATGTTCTCCAAGTTAAAACCCTATGTATGGCATCGTGTCCTCAAGACATAGAATAAATGTGTGCAAGTATCAGTGGTCACACTCACCATCACTCCTAGTGACCCACCAGGACAATTTATGCAGCTGCAAGGACAAGGTACAGAACTTAGCTTTGAGCTGTGTCAGTCAAAGGACACTGCCTTGCCCGGGGATGTCCCTCTTCCTGCATGCAGCACTAGCGCATCGCCAGCTGGCTGTACGGAACTTGGAGGAGGAAGGCAGGCCCCTTATTTCAACTCTGAAGGACCACCCTAACCCAAGGTGGTCTTGAGTGTGACCTCATCACAGTTCAACTCCCCTCTCTGATCAGTTCTGCTGATTTCATTCTTCACATGTTTTTTCAGAGAAGACCTTTGCTACACTTTCCGTACTCAAATCTTTATTGACAAAATGCAAATAACACAAGTGTCCTGGTAGAGCTGAGATGTTTGAATATGTAATATGAAACAGAAATATCTGTACTTAAGCAAGCCTTTCTTGCTGACTTATAACTTAGATATGCCAAGGGAAATCTCAGTTAGTATTCATTTCATCTTTCATTCATTCAAAACACATTTCTTTGTCATCTGTGATGTACAGGGTACGGGAATGTAGAGATGACTGAAGCGTAGCCTTCACCCATAAAGGGATGACAATGAGGAAACAGAAGTATGTTCAGAAACTCTGAGTAAAAACAGGCTAAACACAAAACAAACAATTTAGAGAATTGAGATATGGGGATTTAGATCCCCTTATTTTTTTTTAATTATTATTAGGGTGTTTTTTTTTTTTTTACCAAAAACATGTATTGGTACATTGTATACATAATGATCACATTCATCATGGTTATTTTTTACCTGTACATGATGTATCTTGGTTTTCTCCCCTCTTCCCCACCCCTCCCTTCTGCTACCCCCTTCCCTATTTACAGCAGGTTTATTTATATTTTTCCATTTTTTCCCTTTCCCCTTTCTTTCCTTTTTCACTTCCTTCTTTTCCTCCTTCTTCCTTTCTAGTTCTCCTCTCTTTTGAATATTATCTTCCTTTTATATAGTATCTATTACACCTCCTTGTCCTTATTTACACTTATGGTTTCTCATGTCAGAGAAACAATTCGATGTGTACTCATGAGTGTCTGATTTATTTCACTTAAGAGGATGTTCTCAAGGTACATCCATTTACCTAATGTCTCTAGTTTATCCTTTTTATGGCAGAGTAGTACTCTATTGTGTAGAAAAACCACATCTTCTTTAGTCATTCATTAGTTGTTTCCAAGACTTAGCTATTACAAATTGTGTTGCTATAAACATGGTTGGGCATATATCACTGTGGTATGATGATTTTAATTCTTCTGAGAAGATACCTAGTAGAGGAACTCTTGAAGATATGGGGGTAGGAAAGAATTTAGATCACTTTAGATCACGTCTTTCCTAGTCACTTCCTTGTTGCTGAGACACAATACCCAACACCTGCAACTTGAGAAGGAGAGGGAGAGGTAAGGGGATAGGGAGAGGGAGAGGGAGAGGGAGGGAAGGTGAGAGGGAGAGGGAGAGGGAGGGAGAGAGAGAGAGGAAGGGGAGGGGGAGAGGAGAGGCGGGGGAGAGAGAGAAGGAGAGGGGCTCACTTTTCAGTCTATAATCAGTATGGCTGAGGTATGCCAGGTAGAAAGCAGACAAAGGGGAAGGGTGGGGCCAGGGAGGAAGATCAAGTCTTCCAAGTCACACCTCCACAGACCTGCCTCTTCTAGCTAGAACCTACCTCTTAACACCAAACCAGCTACAGTCCCTCCTTAATTCAGGCACTTTCCATAAGCCCCACCTCTGAGTTCGTAAGGCTTCAGGGGGGACATGCAGATATAAACCATAACAACTTCCATTTGGGTAGATCTGGTGTTTTCTTGCAGAAGGTGACAAGTGGATGGAATATGAAAAACAGGTATGATTTTGTTAGGTGAGGGAAAGAGAAGACTTCAGGCAGAAGGATATGAATGAGTACAGATATCGAAAGTGTTGTGAGGCAGAATTTACCTAATTGAGTTTGGCTGGATTCTGGTTGCTTAGACAGAATGGTAGTAGACAACCTGGAAAGAGAACTTGGAACTAGATTATAAAGGACTTTTGCTGCCGGCTTAAGAATATTGAATTGCAGAAAGTTTTGCATTGATCAGACCAAACATTTAATAGTAAATCTGCGCACCCAGGAGAAAGCATTAGAAGGAGGTGTTTCGATACAGGACAGACGGGTCAGGGCAGGTGCTGGAGGAGTAGAGGAGTAACAAGCACTTGGAGCTCTCTGGACCAATGGCGGGCGTCAGCTTGTACTTGTTTGGATGGTGAATGGGCAGAGTGAGGGAAAGGCTTTGTGATCACAAAGCCAGGCCATTCACTGTGCTTTCCTGCCTGTAGGAAACTGTGAAAAATATTGGCGGCCTTAATGAAACAAAGTGTTCATTTATGCCCAGTTTCTAAAAAGCCATGTTTTTAGAGTGATTTCATGCTCAGAACGAACCAAAGGCAGATGTCACCTCATTGGACAGTCAGCTGAGTTTCACATATGCACCTTCCGGCGCACAATCCTCACAGGCCTTCCAGGAACCTCTTCCTGACCAGGCCCACACAATGTTATATCATCCATCAAGCGCCCTTTCAAAAACACACTTGGCTAGAGATTCGCTTTCCCTTCATAATTCCTCAAATTAGGAAAAAGAATTCATGATGCATGAAATCTAAAATAACAGGATTACTTCCTAAGCAATTAAATACTTACCATTTTAGTGCAAGAATGGAAAGCCTAGCCAAATGCTGTTTTACATAGAACAATATTGTAACAAGGTGGCGTCTCAAATTCTTTGGATGGATACACTTTAGGTGAGTTTTAAAATGACTCTTTATTCACAAACATTAAACAGTGAATGTTCAAAAAAAAGAATATTATTGAAGTATATTATTCTTTATATTATTCAATATAAAGAATTATATTGAATGATTAATAGATAATCAAGAAAACTTGAATAAATGAGTAATGCTCTCAGATCTGTGTTTTAAGAAGATTAGCCAATGACCTGAAGTCAGAAAATACGAATTTAATTTCAACCTCTTCTACTCGTGTATCTTTGCATTAATTATATAACCTCTCTGTGTGTTGGATTCCTCACCTGGAAATAAAGCTCAAGTTCAGTGACTTTTCTTAAGTAAAGCAGTGATTTGGCTGTTATATACACATTGAGAACATACTGTCTCATTACTGATAGGTTTTCTCCCTTGATGGATCCAAACTATGATGTGATTGATCCCTTTATTCTCCCAACCTGAGACTTCAAATGTAACTATAGATCCTGAACATCTGTGGGCTCTGTGTGTGTGTGTGTGTGTGTGTGTGTGTGTGTGTGTGTGTGTGTGTGTGTTGGTGGGGCTGAGTGGAGACTGTGGAGGTGAGAGTTGTTCTAATGTTTCCCAACAGTAACTGTCATATATTACAGCTAATCCACTGTTCCAAATACAGTGCTAAGTGCTTAAACATTTTGCCCACTTAGTCAACACAATTGTTTTACAAGAAAGGTCCTGGGGAACATCGAACCACTTGTTCACACATCTGCTGTAAAGATGTTACTGGAGCAAAGCTTTATGACTATAGGAGAGAGGTATTTGCCCCTTGTGCAGTGACTGGAAGATTCTGATTGTAATCAGCTAACTCAAGGAGTCATCAGATGCTGGACTTACATGCAGTTAACTGATGTGGGAAAAGGGGCAGAGTTCAATCCCAAGCTGACACCCTCTTGATTTTAGAATGATGAGAAGTGTTTTTGGATTCTAGCCTGGGAAAAAAAGTAGAGATGACTCATTGACTAATTTGCTGAGTAGCAGATATTTGAACTGTGCATTGGTCACTGATCCTGGAGGAAATACATTCTTCCACACTATTTGTAAAAATATCTGACATGTATCTTGAACAAGAAAATATTTCTTTATGATAGAATTTAATATGCCCTGTTTTCCATCCCACCAGAAGCAGCCAGGGTTCCGGTAAACCCTTCGATCTCTGTAAGCCTCTGTTTCCTCATCTGTAAAATAAGAATAAACTTAAATTTGCAGGATGATTGTAAACATTAGAGAACATTAGAGATGTTGTGTACAAGGCACTTAACACACTCATATAATACGTGATCAGGTGTCTGTAAAAAATTACTTCTGCCTGTAAGTTTCTACATAACAGACTGCTATAATTTTTCACGTGTAGGGCAATTTGTCCTTGCACTATAATGTCTTTCAAACTATTTTGTTCTTCAAGGAAACTTACAGAAATCTAATGATGAGAGCTGAAGGTACCATATTCAGGCTAAAGTGTTGTGACTTACAAGGTTTTCGTGATGTTAACTCTGTTTCACATATTGTTTAGCATTCTTGCTTGTTCCCATCTGCAAACTGAATTTAGCTATTTGTATCTCTCCTACACACGATGTTCCCTCATAATACTCAGTTGAATCTCTGTTCTTCTCTTCCTAACACCTATGTAGGCATCATATCCTTATAAAGTGTGTGTGCATATAATTCCTGTAATTATATGTATTATATATTACTGTGATTATATACATACACAAATATACATAATCCCAATAGGATATCTATATTTATCTATCTTCTAATAAGCTATCTATACATATAAATCTAAATCTGGATCTCCAGAGATGTATTATGGGAATTGACCCTTACGATTATGAAGGCCAAGAAATCCCGTGATCTACTGTCTGAAGCTTGACAGCCAGCAAAGCTCGTGGTGTAATTCGGTCTTAGTCTAAAGACCTGAGGACAGGGACAGAAGTTGGATGTCTGATAGTGTAGGTCCTAGAGACACGAGGCTCAAGAACCAGGAGCTTCAGTGTCCAAGGGCAGGAGAAGAAGAAAGGAGAGAAAATTCTCCTTTCCTTTGCCTTTTCATTCTACTTTGACCGTCAATGGATAGGATGAGGCCTGCTGTTCACACTAGGGAGAGTGGTCTTCTTTTTGCAGTCTACAATTCAAATGCTGGTCGCTTCCAGAAACATGCTCACAGACACACCCAGAAACAATATTTTACCAGCTAGCTAAGCATCCCCTGGGCCAGTCATGCTGACACTTAAAATCAACTATCATGTCCTTTTTTCATCCCTACTCTGGCTCCCTAGCTAAATTTGGTACTTTTTCTCTGCCTGTGTGTCTGCAATATTCCATGCTTACCTTTGTTATGTGAAGTAGCACATTGAATTATCACAGATGGTTTTATTAAGTGCTTCTCCCACTACCCAAAAATGCCATATGTCTATCCTGTATCTACTCTAAGATACAGCAAAAAGCCAAACATTTGTATCAGCTACATAATGGTATTCAGTCTGGAGGTTCCAAACCATCTTTATTCAAGTTTTAAGGGGATATTTCCTATATATAAGGTTTTTTATTAAAATTGAATGTGGCCATAGCTACCCTGTTTATTTTTTTTCTAACTTGCTAAATTTTATTCATCACTTCTTTGCTAACATCATTTTAGCCAAAGGAATTCTCAGGTTACATCTGATTTTTTTTCCCTTTAGAATATGAGTGGAGAATTTTCCATACTTGCATGTATAATGCAGTCAAAACCAAGTCTTTTTTTTTTTTTTTTTTTTTTTTTGGTGCTGGGAATTGAACTCAGGGCCTTGTGCTTGCAAGGCAAGCACTCTAACCACTGAGCTCTATCCCCAGCAAAACCAAATCTTTAACCGCTAATGGCCCAGAAATACATTATGGCTTACATTTATGAAAATTTGAATTATTTCAAAGTGCAAGCTGAAAAATTTACACATAATATGAACATTTATTAAGTAAAATCCACTTGGTGATTTAAGGGATGTAAATGGCTCAGAATTATTTTCCCTTGCTTAACAGTCTGATAAATGTTGAATAGTTTTGGGACAGTATGTATCTTAAAGACCATGTTTAAAATATTGTGATTCTCTTTCCTCTACCAAGGTTTTTGCCCTTTTATAGAGTCTGCCTTATTTCACTAACAAGAGACTTTTGTAGGAGAGCTTTTCTAAAAGGAGAATGTTTCTCCACTATCTCAATATATGTGCTGTTATTGTGATAATCCCAAAGTGTATCATGGCAAAATTTAAAATTTACTCGGATTTCAATTTAACACCTCCCCAAGATGTGACTTTTTTCTTGGTATCTGTTTACTTTGTCTACTGGCTCCCCATACTGCCTATAGGAAGTTAGATTTGATATCATTTCACATACACGGTTTGGATCCACCAAGGCTAAACTGCAATGGCTGTGTATGACTTGTCCTCCTTTCCATACTGACTCGAGACACAGAAAGATTTCAAGGCAAAAAGTTAATAAGTCAAAAAGGACATGTTCCTGGCACTGTCTAGTTGTTCTTACTTTGAGTAAGTCTGTAAGCCCTCTACATGTTTTACGTAACAACCATAGATGGTAAAGGCAGGTTTGCTTAAGGGATTTTCAAGGATTTTAGCGGTCATGGTAGTTGACTCCCCAGGAGCATTCCATCCCTGATGGTTAATCAAAGACAGTGGTTTTCAAATTTGGCCATACATTAGAATTATCTGGGAAGTTTTTGAACTCTGGATGCTCTGGCCACATTCCAAACTAATTAAATCACAAACTGTGGAAGTTGTACATAAATATTCATATTTTTAAAATTCTTCCAGGTAATTCCAATCTACAGCCAAGTCTGAGAGTGAGTACTATGACCTCCGCCAGTAAATATTTCATAAATGACAATATGATCCAATTCAGGCCAAGAAAATGCAAGACAAAGGTTTTAGGATAGTGTTGGAAAGACTTCTTTCCTCAAAAAGAAACAGAAGAGAGAGACTCGCTAAAGATCCAAAACTGCAAACAGAGGCAGAACTGCCAAATCAGAGGAACATGAAATCCAAATATGTAGCATACCTGGCAGCTAACCTCCTATGTATTTGAGATGGTAAATATCTTTCATGTATAGACAAGGCTCACAGTTTTTCTGCTATTAGAAACTGAAGTATCGTAAGTGACTTGCTCTTAAATGAGCGATACCAGTTTTATTCCTGGCAGCTGTAACTTTATACTGGTGGTTCCCAAGCCAAGGCTGGCTGGGTATTAGAATGAGGCTCACCTGGGAGAGCTTTAGAAAAAATACTGACTCTTGCAGCCCTCTCTAGACTCACTGAGTCAGAATCTCTGGAAGCAGAACCTGAGAATCTCTATTTTTACAAAGCTCACCAGGAAATTTCTACACAGCCAGTATACTGTTTTCTGGAATAACTACTTTTCAATTCAAGAGAAATAGGGTAGAAAATCGAGTCATTATATTATACCATATAAGATGGAAAGAACTTTAAATAATATCTAGTATAATTTTATCACTTCACAGGTATAAAAATTGACATATCAAGAGAAGCGAAATTATGTGCTCAAAGAAAGACGTTCGACTCTTTGACATCAATTAAAAATGTGTTGTACATACTTGCATTTCATCTGTCTTCAACTGGATGTCCTTTTCTTTCTGTTTCACCAGATTGAGAAATGGGCTGATGATTTGTAGACCCTATTTATTTATTTTTTTTATTTATTTTAAACCAAGAGCATGTATTGGTACATTCTACATACATTGATCACATTCATCACATTTATTTTGTACCTGTACATGATGTATCTTGGTTCTCCCCCCTCTCCCCCCCTCCTCTCTGCACCTTCCCTCCCTATTTACAGCAGGTTCATTCATCATTTTCCATATTTTCCCTTTCCCCTCTCTTTCCCCTGTTGCCTTTCTGCTTTCCCCCTTCTTTCTTTCTAGTACTCCTCTCCTCTGCTCACCATCCTCCCTTTATATAGTATCTATTACACCTCTTTGTCCTTATTTACAGTTACGTAGACCCTATTTATTAAATGGACCAATGTGAAGCTTCCTTGACTACATACTAAAAGATAGATTACTTTATTGTTTGGTTAATACAGAACTGATACTGGAGGCTTGTTTTACCTACTGCTTCTGTTAAAAACTGTGATGAGTTAGTTCCACTGGAATTTCTTTTCTTTTCTCTGCTGAGGTAGAATATCATTGGAAACCAATTGTCAGGGGGAAAATTGCTAATAGTGCAGACAATACTTCCTAACTATTTTGTTCAATTATCTTGTATCTACTTTCCTTTTAGATTTTCCTTATTTTCTGTACCTTAAGCTTTTTAGCATTCTAAAAGATAGATAATTGAACCGTATGAAAATTTCTATTTAGGTTGGCACTTCTTATCCTACATATCAACTTCCATAAAACGTCCCCTTATTATTATGCCACCAGTGAGGGAAAATTTCCCCTGGAGAAATGATTAAGACCTGGAGAATAGTAAATAAATTTTTATTTTCCTTCTCATTTGGAAAGGAGCTAGAAAAGACAATGCCTTCTATTAGGTTCAAGTCTATCATTAAATTGTAAGTGGCAACTATTTTTTTTAAGTGGCAACTATTGTGCAGAGTTCAGCATGTTGTTTCTGAGAAATAGCTATATTTACCTTTTCCACATTCACTATAAAATTTGACATTGTCAGAGTGGAATTTTGGATCATCAGACAGTTCTTTTATTTATTTATTTATTTATTTATTTATTTAGTCCTGTTATTTATTTATCTTTTGAGATGGTGCTGGGGATTGAACTCAGAGCCTTGCGTTTGCTAGGCAAGCACTCTAACCACTGAGCTAAATCCCGAACCCTGTCCTGTTATGTATATATGTATATATGTAAGTATGTATGTATTTGTTTGTTTTGTTGGTTTTTTGAAATGGTCTTGCTATGTATTTCAAGCCGGCCTTCAGCTCACTATGTAGTCCAGACTGACCTCAAACTCGTGGTGATCCTCCTGACTCATTTACACACATGCACAACCATGCTGTGCTCGGTCCTGTTATTTATACGTTTCTTACCGGTTCAGAATCAGAAGGGTAAGTGAGTAAGAGTTCTACACTCTTTCTATTTATGTGATCTTGGAGTGTGATGTATAGTGGTTTGGGACTGTGTACACAGAGAACCCATGCTGTCTTGTGTCTGGTGGATAACATAATATTTGCAAAGAGACAAATTTTAAAATATCAGTACTATCAGATTTATTTTCCTCTTTCTAAGATTTTGCCTTCCTACTCACCTCAGATCAAATTCCTCAGGCAATTCAATGTACCAAAACTCAATTCACGGGCCCTAAAAAGAGACAAAAACTGACGGAAGCCAGGAAAGGTAACCCATTCTGTCCCACTGCCATACACACCATGGAAATTTTTTTTTTTTTTTTTTTTTTTTTTGTGCCAGGGATTGAACTCGGGGCCTTGTGCTTGCGAGGCAGACACTCTGACCACTGAGCTAAATCCCCAGCCCACATACCATGGAAATTTATGTAAGGAGAGTTGATACAACAAAACAAGAGAGTGTGTGAAACATTCAAATGAATAAAGTTGCAGGAAGGGTGTTAAGATGCCATATTGATACTGTAATATCTTGCATTAAAAACAATTTAATTGGAGCTGGGGATTTAGCTCAGTGGTTAGAGTGCTTGGTTTGCAAGCACAAAGCCCTGAGTTTGATCCCCAGCACCAAAAAATAAAAAAAAAAACCAAACCAAAAAAAAACCACAACAGTTTAACCTCTATTATAACAAAGGACTTAAGTCTAAATTAATCTTTCCCAGAGTTATTTTGTAGGACAATAATTATGCAGGATTTAAATAAAATTACATGAAAAATGAGTAAGCAATAGTGTGGGGGAAATTGGGTTCAACAGGACCTCTTGCAGCAGTGCCACACTGCAGAGTGCAATGGTCTGAAAAGTGAGGCTAGAAAATGGTTTTGCAAGCATATCGAACCCATGGGTTCTTTCTCAATGTGACATTCGATAGAAGGAAAGTTGGCCTGTATTGATCCGTGATATATCAGAAAACACCCTAAAGATGAAGTGCAGCGGATTTCAGAAGGTAAAAGAGAGGGCCAGACGCCAACCACTGGGACAGCCCAGTGCGACCATCCCTGCAGACAGGCAGCATTAAATGGCCCATCCACACCTCCGACCTCCTGATACACCAGAAACATGGAGCTGCTTCCCTGAGGGCCAGAAATGTTTTATGAAAATGCCCATTTCAAATTTAAACACACAATGCACACACATACTACTTTACACCTCTTCCAAAGGAGTCATACTTTCAATCTGTGTCCAACAATTGAGCTCATTTTGTTACTGTTGCTGATGTCATGAATTCGTGAGCCAAGTTTCCTATGAGGAGCTGGCTCTCGACCACAGTAACTAGGAGCTGCATAAAAGGATCAAAATGAGGCTTCTTTTTTTGATTCCAGCTTTCTCTTCAAACATTAAAACCATAATTGTCATTTATTGAGACGGTGTAAGTACTTCTGCATAATCTCTTCCTTTAAAACAACCCTCTGAAGTAGCCCATTATTGTCTTCATTTTACAGGTGAGGAAATTGACTCCGAGAGCCAAGATCACACAGTGGATTCCCAATAAGCCTGCATTTTAATGGAAGCTGAAAAAAGACATACGAAATGGCTCCGAGAGGCTGATAAAAAGGAACTGTTACACCTGGAAATACATTAATTTGTAAGTACAAAATGACAGCTACTTCTCTTTTTGTCTCTATAGGTTTGATAAAAATCCTTCTAAATCCTCTACTCTTTTCAATGCCCAATTATTAATAATCTGCTATAAAAATTATCAAATCAAATACATACCCATGTATTACGGTAGATACATTAAAAAATCTAAACGAATTTTTAATTTTAAAGAAAACCTGCACTCATAAGTTGGTAAACCCAATTTGGAAAAAAAACCAAATATAAAATTAATGCATTAATGGTGTTTATGTTTTTTATTACCCTGTAATTATATCATTCCTGTGATTGTTTTTCTTTTCATGCTGGCCTATAAAACATTGCTGCCTCAACCTGTTTTAAACATCTACATTTGTAGGATTAGAACTAGTGATGTTTTGCCAGTTTCCCTGAAAGAGAAGCCAGAAGCATGGAACCCACCTTCTTTGATAGTTAAAGTCCTTCATTCTTTGGACATCTGGCACTCCCAGCTGTGTTCTTTTTGATAAAATTGCTCTGGTCTTTAGATAGCAGTTTACCTTTTTGTAGTCAGAAATGGATTATGAAATTAACTATTATACTGATTTTTATACTTTGGTGTTATAACCTACATTAACTATAAATCTTACTATACTACAAATATCAATTTATTGCAAAGTTAAGATTGTTTACTTACAGAGCTGCTTATTCAAATAAAAATTTTGTATCATCTCTCCCTTGCTATAAAATTCTTCATTCCAAAGTTACTCTTTAGGTGTTCCCATTTATTTTGTAGTATTCTAAATCCTGCCAAAATTTTCATAAATGCCTGGAGACTTAATTATGTCCAATTTTGCCAAGATTGATAAATTAATGGGTGGTTTTTTTTTCTTTTCTATGGACTGATTACATAGTTTCTGAAAATGGCAAGTTTTCAGTTTGACCAGGTTTCTAGCCATCCATTTTCTGGCCAATTTTCAGGAACTAATCTCTTACATAAAGTGAGGTACCCTTTGTATATGTGTAAGTTTAAAAATATGTCACCCAAAAAAGTTTATGTTTATATTTAGAAACAAGAAACTGCTATTAAAAATGTATCCATTTAAACTATACACTTCAGTTAACAATTAAAATATTTTGGAGTAAATATCTAATCATTTTTATATAATGTAAGTATTTATATATTATATACAGTACTGTGTAAGAAAATAGTTACACATTTTTTCCTTCTGGCACAAACCCAACAGTGTTCACTATTTTAACATTAGAAAATCCCTAATAAACCACCAGATTTTTATTTAAGATAACAAATGATTAACCTTTGTGTCAGAATTATTTTAAAAAAATATGTAAAATATTAAATTGCTAATAGACATTTTCTGCTAGAGTTGGTCTCTGCGTTTATCTGTTCTGCTTTGGAGAAGTTCTAGACCACTCTGCCATTGACCTGTAACCCAATATTTGCAAATCAAAGCAGTATTCACTGTGTAGGAGTATCCTGGGACCCTTCCTTAACCTGCATCTCACCAGCTTTCATACTCTCCCCTCCTTACTGCCTTTCTCGCTGTACCTACTTGAATTTCGTTACAAAAATGATGCTGGAGGAACAGGGACTGTGGGCTCAATGTGGAGATGCCTGCCTCATCTTATACTGCTTTATTATGGTCTAGCTGAAAAATAGCCTCAGGAGATTTGCATCTGAGTTCACATGTGGTGTTTGTTTAGCATGTAGACACCAGGGCCCCACTCCCAAACCTACCCAGATTCCACACTTTCCACAAGTTCCCTGTGTGTTTCTTACGCACCCCAAAGTTCAGGGATCACTGTCTGAGATGGACAGATGGACTTCACTGTACACCCCGCAAAAGTGTAAATAGGAGATTTCTATACAGATAGTAAAAGAAGGAGGAGAGGAGGCATTTGAGTCTCATTCAGAAAAATGTCACTAAAATGTTTAGGAAACCACCAAAAATAGAAAATATCCTCATCAAGAGCAACAAATAAAAAGGAATAAGCAGGTACTAAGCTTTGCGACACTTTTAAATGCTTAGCTCAAACATTTTTGTTTTTCACCTGTAAAATGGGCCTCTTAAAGGGGTTGTAAACACCAATACTTAAGAATTGTCCACACCTTCCTGTCCTGCCCACAAAGGTTTTCCTGAGCTTCTGAGCCACCCAGGCTGGGCACACGGGCCACCGTTTCCTGCCTGCACCACCAAAGTCTGAGTCTCTTCCTTACCAGTTGGTGCAGCTGGATATTCATCTAGGTTTAGGGCATTCGTGTCACTGAACTTGAAATTTAGTCCTGACTCCCAGTGTCTTCACAAGTCTGCACTATCTCCCGTTATTTATTTTATCCACCCAGGATTCCCAGGAACTCTCCAGACACTATCAGTGTAGTTTGCATCTGAAATGTCCCCCAGAGGCTAGACTGTGATACTGGTGGGTGATGATGGAAACGTTAAGAGTTGTAGTCAGTTAGAGGAAATTAGACAATCAAAGGTGTGATTTTGAATGGGATATTGGGACTCCAGACCCCCCCCCTTTAGAATAACTGATACATGCATCCATTTATCATGTATTTGTGTTGGGAATATTCAAAATCTCAATCAATCACTCTCTCTCTCTTACTCTCTCTCTCTTCCCTCTCTCTCTCTCTGTCTCCCTTTATCTCTCTCCTGCACCACTATGTGACAAAACAGTCTCCTCTGCCATACAGTCCCAGTGTGATGTATTGCGCTGCCACAGGACTAAAGCAATGGGGCCAAGTAACCATGGACTGAATACTATGAAACTATAAGTCAAAACAAACATTTTTCCTTATTAATTTGATCTCAGATATTTTGTCACAGTGGCAGAAAGCTAACATACCAACTATTCCTGAGCTTTAGACACCCCTGCTGATGCCTCCTGATCCTTCACCTGTTAGTCCACATGGGACTAAGACCCACTCTGCTCCATCATGACTGCACTCTGCAGCATATTGGAGGCATTCTCCTGAGGGTTCCCTGTCACTTTCCTGCTGCCCACAGGTACTTGCTCTGTCATCCCAGAATGTAGGATTGAAATTCAAACCACTTTCTTCAAGCCTCCACCCAAGTGGAATAGAGTGAATAAAATCCCATCCTTGCCCTTCAGCCCCTCGCTAGGCTTGTTCCTATATATGCTACCTTGCCTTTGATTGAGTCTCCCTTCCTAGTCATTCACGTCACAGACTAATCAGTTGAATAACCAATGACAATGTAAAATGTGACAAAAAATTACTAATTGGCACATAATAACTGTAGACATTTATGGAATACAATGTAATGTTTCATTATACATATACAGTGCGTAATTTTCAGATCAGAGTGACTGATATATGCATATGTTTATTACTTATTTGTGTTGGGAATAGTCAAGCTCCTCCCCACTAGCTGTTTTGAAGGGTATAATTAATCACTGTCAATTATAGTCATCCTGCTATGCTACAGAACAGTAGAAGTCATTTTCCCTATCCAACTGAACCCCTGAGTGGTTAGCCATCCTATTTCCATCTCTCTCTTGCCCTAGCCTTCCCAGATTCTGGAAATCTCCCAATTTTATACTATACAAAATCTACAAGCACCTAAGCAAGGACAAATATCACCTATTGCAACTTACTGTCAAAAGAATTAAACTGAGGTTATTTTCAGATTTCTTCTTGGTAACAATTCCAAATGCTCAGAAAGCAGCAACTACCTGTTTCTTAGGGAAGATGAAAGTAAAAATCAGGAGTTTTGTACTAAAATCAGGTTCGGTATAAGAAGTAGGATTATCCAATTTTTAATATTTCTGAAACATATCACTCAAGTGAATTTTCTACTAAAACGTTATGCATAAAGAAAAAATTTTCATATTAAATTATCTTTCCCATCGAGTTACAATATGTTTTCAGGAATCCATTGCCTTAGGGGTTGAGGAGGGAGAGAAAACTATCACTAGAAAAAGATTTTGCTTTTGTTTATCTTGATGCGCTTTTTTTCCCATATGTGTATTTCAGAAAAACATGAAGAGCATGTCATTTGGTCATAGTTTGGATAAGTATTCAATGGATACTATAGTTAAATGCTATTTTTCAAGGGCTTCTTCTTGACTTTGTGGATGCTTAACATATAAAGCCAATCAATACATAAGAATTTTTTTAAAATATTGATGTGTGTGTGTGCGTGTGTGTGTGTGTGTGTGTGTTTTCCTAATATACATGTAGCAAATCACAGTCTTGAAGTCAGCTAAGAAATTTTCTGGATAAAATTGAAATTGCTCTAAACAAGTTTAGAGTTTGTTGGCGGTGGGTGGGGGGAGCATCCTCATGTATCTAGCTTTAGAAAAGTTCTAATCATTGCCTTGTTTTAAGTTTAATGTAGATGATCACAGACATTGAATATAAATTTGAAAAGTTTTCCCCTCTTTTTTGAATTTATTTACTCATTCAACAAAAACATATCATGCCAGGGACCATGCTAGATATAAAGAGAAAAAAAGAGACAAAACACAGATCACACCTAATCTCCACCCTCAAAATAGTTGTTTCCAATCAAGCAGGAATGTTAAAAAGCTGGAAGTTGCTTCTTTAGCTTACATAAAATTATTTTAACATATACTGCTTCATGTTAAAAACAGAAAGAACCCAAAGAAATGAACAGTCAGAAAAAGACCTTACCTAAACAAAGCTAATCTTTAGCAGAATTAATTAGAAGCCAGAGGTACAAGTGGGGAGAAACTTTTTGTGCTCAATTTGGTCATCGCAATTGCTAAGGATCCACATCCCGTGCAGACAGCTCCCCACTGGCCCCTTTAGCTCTCGGGAACTTTCAGCAAGCAGCCCAGTACTCCCTCAGGACAACGGGCCAGCGACTCTGCTCTACTAGGCCAGCAACAGGCCTGGGTCCACCTGGGACAGAGTACCGGTGACCAGAGCCACAGACCCCAGTCTAGAAAAAGGGCGCACGGGCTCTCGGTGAGTCTGGCTTCCCGGATTCTTATCCCTGTGAGAATGACTCCACAAGAAGGCTAGATCAGAGCCTCAAAGCATAGGTCAAAAGTCGATTCCGGGTGCTGGATGACCTACTTTATGGAAGGAGGAAATGAAAACTTGAACACTATGTGCTTCATTCAGGCCTGGGAAAGTAGTGAGAAAATATGATCAGTGACTCTTGACATCAAATCCAAAACTTTTAGCTATATCCTGGTTGTCCCATTGTACTGCTATAGGAAACATCGACAGATTATCCAGATAGTTTTCGAAATAAATTCTCAGAGAATTTTCTCGGCAGGTAAAGGCAGTTCTCTCTAGATTATCAAAAGGTTCACATCAACTTTCCAACCTTTGGATCTCTGACCTCTAAAGCAAAGAATGGGGCTGATCGAGTGATAACAAATTTGTGAGGGCTCTGTCTCCTGTGAAGGAGGCCTGTCAAAAGTGATGCTTGTTGTGCTGAAAGAAAATCGAAGTTTTGTAAGAGCTGTAACCCGAGACTTCTCCTTATCATAATAGGTCACTCATCCAAGTAGGTTTCCAGTCTGGACCGGATTGTGGGAAATGATCATTTTCTTTCTTAGCAATCGCAGTGACCAAACTGAGGACAAAAGTGTTCTCACTATTTGTACCTCTGGGTTCTAATTAATTTTCTGTCTGAAGATTAACTTTGTTTAGGTAGGTTTTTTTCCTAACTGTTCGTTTCATTAGGTTCTTTCTATTTTTAACATGAAGAAGTTAAAATATGAAGAATGTTTAATACTAGTTTTTAATTTTTATTCTCTTTGTGGCCACAACCTCCTCTAAATTGAAGAATAAATTGGAGTTTAAAAATTTGGCTTGATTTCACCGCCGCCAGAAAGAGCATGCCATAAGTGTGGCTTTTGATTCATAATAAAATCTGTAACAATAGCAAAGGTGAAGTGTATTTATTTTATTTTTAGCGTAGTAAAATTACATAACATAAAGTTTACCATCTTAGCCATTTTAAGTGTGTAGCTCAGTAATGTTAAGTATATTTACATTGTGAAACAAATCTCCAGAATTTTTACCTTGTAAGACTAAAATTCTGTACCCTTTGAGGAGCAATATCCTATTTTCTCCTGTACTGATCCCCTGGCAATTGTCATTCTACTTTACGTCTCTATTAGTTTGACTGTTCTGGGGATTCCATATAAGTGAAATCACACAAATGTGTATTTTTTTAAATGCCTAGTTTGGATCCCTTAGTATAATGTCCTCCAGATTCATCTATGTTGTAACATGTGACATGGCTTCCTTCTTTTTGAAAGCTGAGTAATATGCCATTGTATGTATGCACTATAGTTTCTTCATTCCTTCACCTCTCCATGGCAATTTGAGTTTCTTTACCTCCTGGCTATTTTGAATAAAGCCACTGTGAAATTGTGTGTGCAGATATCTCTTCATGTGTCTTTCTGGTGTCTTTTATAATATGAAAATCTGTACCGCACATAATTATTTATTAGAAGTATTCAAACTTAATAAAGACTTAATTGTAAATAAATCTGTATTCAGACCTTTTTAAACCTCTTTAAAATGGAAGCTCAATATTTTCTATATTGATAAAGTCAGTTATTTTATGTAAATATCCTTATATCTATCTTGATTCCATATATATATATATTTGACAATAATTTGTTCTGGGTTCCTGAAATGAAATTTATTGGAAGTCAAATAAAATTCTCTTTTATCACAAAACACATACCCTTGACATCTTCTTAGGATGTGTTCCTAAAAATAAATGTAGTTACTGCTAGAAAGTGTGTATACATAAATATTTGTCTTCTCTCTATCCCAAACTAGAATTTTTAAAAATTTATTACCATTATTGTTATTATATTTATGAAATACCTAATGCAGAAGTCAGCACTATATGGCACACTCTGCACATATTATTCCTTTGATGCTCACACAGTTAGAAAAAGATTTTTTTTTTACAACTGGATAAAATGAGGTTCAAAAATTTTAAGTGAACTTCTCAAATGCTACTTAGCTAGGAAGTGCTTAAACTGGGATTCATAGGCAAGCCTGCCTGATTCTTTCTGAGCTGTTCGCTTTTTATTTTTAAAATCGTTCTAATGGAGATCAAATTTTTAAATTTTCTCTTATTCACCAACCTATTTGAGGTCCTAATAGACTGTTTCAGCCCAAGTGAAGAAAGGATAATATTACTTCAAAACTATGAGAGAGTGGGCATTTCTCATGTGATTTTACGTCCACATGTGTGTTACTTATGATGCTCTGGGGAGACAACCATTTAGTCTGACATCTGCCTTAAGTAGCCAAAAGGGAATGAGGATGTTAAGAGAATAAAGATGAAGTACTAGGCTTATGTGTGGGAAATATGGGTCTAGACTTGTGCATCTAATATACACGCTGAGTGTTGCTAACTACCAGGAATAAGTACGCAACAAGTCTCCGGGTCTGTGTGTGGGCTGGTGCAGGAATTGGGCAAGTTTCTCAATTTCTTCCAAATATTCCTGTCTGTGCCATAAATCACAGCAAGGTAAGCTACATTTCTTTAGCCAATTTTCATCTCATTTTCAGCTACTCACAGAGGGTAGTTAGAAACTCTCACAGAGGGTGCTTAACTGACAGACTTCCCTTGCAGTCTCTCTGCCTTTCTGAAAGCATAAATCTCAGCAACTGAAGTCAGTTATTTTTTCCTTAGGGAACCAAATCCAAACACTAGGTCTTCTCTTTTAGCCTGTAATTAAATCTGGCAGGCAGGTCACCAATGCCACTGGGTCAGGAAAGAGAAAAGAAAGGAAGTGAAAGAAATGGCATTTGTATCTTGGCTAGCCCTGGCGCTTCTCTGAGAGGTAAGCTTTGGCAGCCACACAGTAAAGTCCCTGTGCCCAGATCACTAGAGCTCAATCAGGGTCTGCCGGCTGGCTCCAGAGTGGTTCTTCCCAATCAAGGGCTTGCTGGCTCGCTCAGCACTTAAGGCTGAAACACTTTGCTGGTGGTCTGTTGCTGCCCTAAAAGATATTTCCTTAATTTGCCACTTCAGAATTATAATACCGCATGGCTTCTCATACTTGAATGCATATCACAGTCAATTAGAAGACTTGTTAAATAAAAATCTCTGAACCTCATTCTTAGGGATGTCGATTTAGTCAGGCTACAACAGGGCCTGAGATGTTCCATTTTTTTCTCTGATTTATTTATTTTTCTTAATTGACAAATAAAATTTCATATATTTATCATATAAAACATTATATACATATATGTATATATCTAGTGAATGGCTAAATCAAGCAAATTAACATGTATTATCTAATTTGTTTTTGTCATAAGAACATTTAACATCTACTCTTAGCAATTTTCAAGAACATAATATATTGTTATTAGCTACAGTCATTATGCTGCGTTCAATAGATCCTTTGAATTTATTTCTCTTATCTAACTGAGATTTTTATATCTTTTGACTGTATGTTTAACCCACATCTGGGAAACCATCATTTTATTCTCTACTTTGGAGTTCATTTTTTTAAATTTAATTTTGTTTTATTTTATTAGTACATGTTTGGAGCACATGAAGCTTAACATTTTTGATATCATGTACAAGTGAGATCATGTAGTGCTTGGCTTATTTCACTTAACATAATGCCTCCAGGTTCAAGTTTTCACAAATGGTAGAATTTCCTTCTTGTTTAAGGAGAAATAGTATCCCATTGTGTATGGATACCACATTTTCTTCATCTACTCATCTGTTAATAGATATTTGGTTTGTCTCCATATCTTGGGTGTTGTGAATAAGGCTGCAGTGAACGTGGCCATGAAATGTGTGCAGCAGTGGGCTTGCTGGATTGTGTCATAGTCCTATGTGTAACTGTGTAAGGAGCCTCCACACTGTTTCTTGAGGCTATGCTGAAAAGGTGTATTCCTAACACTTCCATGCGAGGTGTTCACGGCCACAAAAGGCTACAGGTATCTTAGTAACCTAGGATATCAGAGTCTAATTTTAAGGTTAATCATGGCATTGTGTTCTGCCTTATGGTTATCATGTTTGCATTGTTCTTATCCCCAGTGGTTATTTTCTATTTCTATGTTTCCTTCTAATTGTATGTAGCTTTTATGGAAGGAGAGTATTATGTTTAATAACTAAAAATTTGTAAGATTTCCTCATCTAGTCTACCAAGTAACTAGACTTGAAGCTAGCTACTTCAAGTTTTACTCTGATGTAAAAGATAAAGAGCAGCTGGAGGGACCCCAGGCAAAGGCACACAAAGTGCTCTTTGAATAACATTTGCCCAAATGAAACAGAAACATCGGGATTACTAAAATCTGGATTAGGGTCTTTTGCAATCATGTGAAGTCCCAACGCGTGTGTTCTTATGTCTGACAAAGAATTTTCCCAATTCTGTCTCACTTACTGGTTTTAGTCCACAAGCCCAAGGTGAAACTTCACAATGCCTCTTGTTGGGCTTCTGTCTGCTCTGTTCGGGCAGGAAGAAAAACAGAGAAAGTTGGAAGGATGTGGTTTGTGTCACCACGCCTCATCTCTTGGTTCATAGCTCTGTGTTTAGCATATGTGTAAGAAAGAATGTGAATGTGACTCAGATGCCATGACGATATATTTCCTCCTAGTAAAACAGTGATGTGTGTGGTGACCCATCTTTCTTAATTTTGCCTTACTACCAAATATCAAAGCCAATTGCTCAGAGACTTGCATCGATCCTTTTGTAACCATTTTTAAAATATCAGTAGTTTCTTATAGGCTACAACATAGTTATATTGGGCTATTTTCTATGCCAAATACTGATCCTAAAAAAGCTGTATTTCTCAGCCAACCTATTTCTCTCCCAAAGAAAACAGTAGAATACAAATTAGTAGAAGTGGTGTTGTTGGACAATCTTAAATCCTGAGATCATAAGGAAATGTCAAACATTGATATTTTACAAACAATGCATTTCTTGCCACATGTCTCACAGCTTACTCTACTAATATATCTGGACTCTTCTTTGAGTCATCAGTGCTGATCACTTGTTGAGTATCACCAATTTGTTGAAAACTTTTCCATTATGTGTGTACTTTTTGGTCTTCATTTTTCATATGCCTTCTCATTTTTGTGAAAATTGTAACTTACGCATTGAACTGTAAAAAAACATGAAAGATTTAGAGTGATCCTTACTGAACAAGTTTGGAGGATTAGGAAGAATTTATTTTTGGAGAATATGGATGTATCAGGAAAATGTGATTTTGAGTAAGATCCATATTCTACCATCTAGAGCTTCATCTGCTGCCTTTTCTAAGTAATATACACTAAAGTGAGACCAAACACCCACCTGGTTGAAAGAGGCAGAACATAGACACATATATCTAAGTCTACCTACCTATGTGTCTATCTCTTGAAACTAAAACAGAGAGATTTTAAAAAGCTGCTGCTATTTGAGAAAAGATAGCAAAAGTGAAAGTAATAAAGATTTAAATAATTTCTGCTACATATTAAAATATTTTTTTCTTTTTTCAAAGTCTACAGTACAAAGTCTACAGTATAATTATTATCTATACCCAAGTTATTTATTAAATAAAATAATTTTGTGCCAGAAATTCTTCTGCTTTAAAAAAAAGTTAGATTTCTACTCTTTCATGCAACACTATAAATATTTATTGTAAATTTGTTTGTCTCTGCTGTGGTAGAGACAAAATTCAGTTCTGCTTTCAAAGTTTACAACCTGGCAAAGCTACAGATTTGGGGAAAGGGAAAATATTTATGATATTAAGCAGAATGGGATACTTGCCACAGTACAAGTGAGAAATGGCAAAATACAATCAATGGGACAGAAAGAGAATTATTTATCATCACTCGTGCTAAGGAAGATGATTTAAAGAAAGAGTAGGTACTCACTGGTGTCAAATACAGCAGAGAGATGGAAAACAGTAAGACTTCAGAAAACACCTCTGTAGTTTGGGACCACAGGTCACTATTATCTTTAAATGGAGTAGTTTTGTACACCTGCTGTCTGAAGTCATGTGTGATCATTGATAGTGCTCTTGTAATGAGAAATGCAGGCCTTTCTTCTAAACATCAGACAGGAAAAGATGAACAGTAATATTTAAAGATAATGACTTTGAGGGAAAATATTGTAGCGTAGGTGAGAAATAAAAATGTTAGTAGACAAGGGAAAAGAGCCAGGAGAAGTAGTTTGACTATATAAAGGTTAGAGAAAAACAGTCCTAAAAGTCTCGTATGTGAACATGGAGGAAATGCGGGGAAGAGGAAATCGCTTTTTTATCAGAGATGGGGGTAGGATCAGGTAGAGACCAATGGAGAACACAGATCCAAAGAGATCCGAAGGGGAAGGAAGAGATGCTAAGGGAACTTACAAAGGCCTGAGGTTTCTAGGCAGAGCTTGAGTTGACAAAGTGCTGGCACTGTGAGCTCTTATGGAGATAATTATGAAGAGCTGCTCAGGTCTAGAGAAATGATGACTCACCATACCCCTTCTGAGCACTAAGGGAGCTCTGCTGAGATCCATGAGCATGACTCTAGTCATCCAGAGCTTGGCTCCCTGGAATAAGGGCATCAAGGAAAGGCATCTTGAATTTCCCCACCTCATGACTGATGCTGCGGCCATGGCTACATTATGGCTTGTTGATTCAAAGAAAAAGGTCATTTGGGATGAAGTGTCAATAAAAGCTCCATGAGACTAGAGAATTTATGAGAACTTTGAAGTGTTCAAAAAATTACCATGAGGCGCTAACCAAAGTAAAAGAATAATGGACAAGGGAAAAGACAAAAGGCCTCCCAAGAGGGGCACGAGAGCATCTAAGAACTCTGAGGTGAGAACTGTTCCTGGGAGGAGAGAATAATGAGACCGAAAACAGCAATTGGCACCATGGTGGGGTCGAGTCATGGACACCGATGACTGGGAATGAAATGGAAAGGACTGAGAGTAATGTACTGATATAATTGAGCACAAAATAAGAAAAATTTAGAGAGGTGCTGGCATGGAAAGTAATGAAAATGTTCCTGAAACAGAGGAATGTAAGTAATTTAACATATTCACCATAATGAGGAAAATGGCAACATACAGAGTCAGAAGAGGGCTGTGACAGGGACAGGTGGAAAATGGCACAGGCAATAGCCTCAAAGCCATGTTAGTCTTGATATAAGAGTGTTGAACTAAGAATCTTTCAGCTTTCTTTCAAATCTAAAATCTCACAGTGAAGTATACTTTACAAGAGGAGGAACAATTAAGAGAAGACGGTGAAAATAGACTTAAGGCAGCAGTGGGATAAAAATATGTCCCTCTTATGAGACCTGAGAACGAAGGGAAAGTATTGGAATAATTGTTCATTCTCCACTGTAATAGTGCAAGACAACTTTAATCAATAAGTAACTGATGAACATGTCCATTTCCAATAAACTATTCATACATAGACAGAAAATTTGAATTTAACATAATATTTGTCATAAAATGTTGTTTTTCTTTTACATTATTTTCAATTTAACAGTATTAAAATCTTTCCTAGTTCACTGGTCATATGTAAACAGGTTAGAGTTGACCTTCAGGACTATAGCTTTTCAACCTCTGAACCTAGCAATAAGATAGAAGATGTTTCTATTGTTGAGACACTAGAAAACAACCAAGAAAAATTCAGAAAAATTAAGTGTTTTTGAAAAAAAAATGAGATTCCAAAAAGCTCAACCCAAAAAAAACCTATTAAGACATTGGAAAGGGATAGATTGTCTATAAATGAATCATGATACCAAAAAAATTAAATATGGCTTCCAAACTATTTGGTAGAGAAGAGAAATGAAAGTTCACTGGGCTTCGAAAGTGACATTTGGGAATTGTTTGCAGACATGGTCTCATGGGAGTATGAGTTACTTTTGAGATAATGAAGTCCATAAAGAAGGCTTATGTATTAACTCCAGAATAGATCACTTGGTGATCAATAAACTGTCATTGATGATCCAATCAGGCCCACACTCAGTTAAGACTATTTAAGGCTTTTATCTGAGCTTGAGCCATTGGGAGCTGGGAACATAGAAATGATTTATGTATCTCCTGCCTCCACTTGGACAAACCAAAGAGGCCACAGCCCTAGACGAAGCGGCCTCACTTGTTGACAGATGTTATAAATGGCGTAGGGTAACGGAGTTCAATTACAGAGGCTGAAGCTTCCTTAGGGACTTGTTAGCAAATTGTGATCGGAATAGCACAAAATAGAAGTCTGTTTTGCTTAAAATCTAAAGCAAGTTTGCTTCTAATTTGCTTCATTATCTTCCAAAGGCAAGAGAACTGAGAAGTACCGAGTGTATTATACCAAGCATTCAGACACATACTTTTAAATCTCCATTGCATTCCTAGCAAGATAAGTATTATTAGCTCCATTCTACAAAGGAGAACATGTAGGCTCAGACGATGTAAGTAATTTGGTCAAGCTTTTACAGTTACTAAAATGGAATTCATATCGGGTTTTATCTGACTCCAAAACTCATGCTCTTCTATAGAACCCATACTGGCTCCCTGCTCTTTGGGTGACTCATGTATAAAGCAAAGGAATGTTGCCAGGGGCTTGTTTGCATCCCTGCAGTCTCCGGCACTCTGTACAGCAGAGATGGGATGGCCCTTGGGAGACAGAAAATGAGAATTCCCCATGTGCTTTACTTTGTGACACCATTTCCCTTCTAATTTAGTGTCGTAAAAGAGGAATAGATGTCCAAATTCAAAGTTATAGGAAGATATTAATTCAGATTTAGAACTAAAAAGTGTGTGAATGATCCAAATAGGCAGTATTTATTTGTTCCATGCTTTGTAAAAAAGAGTCCTTAGAGATAAAATACAAATTACACAATGTGACAAAATCGTGTCCGTTATTGAAGTAATTAGGTAAAAATCACTAACCAGTTTTCAAATCTGACATTTCTTTTAACTGACAAATAACAAAGCCTAATCATAAAGAAGACATTTTCTTCTTTTGCTCTGCCACTTTTAGTACAGTGCTTTGCACTTTGATTGAAAGCACTAAACTCGTCAAAATATTTCCCATGCAATCACTGGCTAAGAAGATGGAACAACAGACAGAAAGAAGGAATGAGGTAGAACATTCACCTCCAAGAGCAACAACATTCTAGGAAAATTTCTCCTGAGAAGTACTTCTAAATAGAATATTAAACGTAAAATCAAATAGTCTTGGGAAGTGACATTCTTTTACAAAAATTCCCTACATGGGCATTTACTAAATACGTAACAATATTTATTGTCATTCCTGTTTCTCATATATGGGAAACTAATGCAAAGATTATAATACATACTGCCCACAAGTGTGATCAAGGTAAAAGGGAACATAGGCTTTACATTTGAGGAAGGAAGAAAGCTAGAAGGGAGGGAGGGAAGGAAGGAAGACAAAGAGAAAGAAACTATTTTTTTTATTAGTACATGCTTGCAGTACATAATGATTACATTACATTCATCTAGGGGAGTCGGTACATGTGCACAACACATTTTAATTCTTTTTACTTCCTCTCCCTCCACACTCCCTAACCAACCTTGAGTTCAATTTTCAAAAGATTTGGATTTTCTCTTTTGTTATTAGTTGAATTTCATCTTTGCAAATTAAATTACTTGTGCTTGAACCAGTAAAGCTCTTACAATGAGTTGCTATTAATATTATTCTTGTTTTACAGAAAGTGGCACTTTTCTTTTTCTATTATTTGTGAGTCCATTTCCATAAGGAACTAGAACCAGTCAAGAGATCTGACGGAAAACTCTCATAATGTTGTGCCCTTGACGGTGACTTTGTCAAAGTGTTCCCATACATTTCATTGCGTCTCCCGAGTGTAACCCTTAGGACACGTTCCATTTACTACTACATTGCAGAGATAAGCAACATTAAAGAGCATGGCTTTGATTGTATGTGAAAGAATAAGACAAAATATCCCACATTTAGGTATTTTACTAAAAATTGTTTGGAATCTAAATGAAATATCAAAATGTAAAGAGAAAATACTGTTTTCCTCCTTTACTTGCTATGAATAAGCTAAAGATTATAAATTATTGTTAATGATATTTAAACAAATGTTTTATTTACATTTTAAAAACATCCAAATGATTCAGATAATTATTATTCATATTGAAAGACAGTATTCCATTGCAAAGTATAAGTGCTTCTTAATTTGTTAAATTCTCCTATCCCACAGCTCATGTAGCCACAGGTTCAAGTCCAGACTTGCCTAAACCTGCAGAAGTAAGACTCCGCAGGGCTGTGAGGGGGTTGGGGGAGGCTTTTGTTCTGGTTGGATATGGAAGAAGGAGAGAAAGTTGTGTGTACAGGTTTCTTAACTTCCACACTTACCAGGGATAAGAGATTTTATCTTAGACAAAAATTTCAGAGCAAAGCATGGTTTGATGTGGGTTTGTGATGGATATGTATGGAGAGAAGTCGATGCTCTCTGATGTATTTGGAAAATACAGCTTTCTTAACCTATGTGAAAATGTAGCAAAGAACTGGATAATACTTGAAAGGCTACTAAATAAATATTTTCTTCACTTTCTATTTCTTTATTCTTTGAGTTAATTTATCTTCCATAGAAAAAGGTAAGCTAAAATTAATGATAGAGGGTGCAAATGAGACTAAGTCCCTAAATATTGTAAGGATATGTATAGATGAGTAATAATTGTGACTTACACTCTGTCATCCATACTTTCTTGCTTAGTCAGTTGTGATTAAGCCTTAATAAGCTTGGACAGAGTTATTGTAAATATAATAGATAAACATACTAAATTAAACACTGAATAGAAAATGAGTAGCTGGATGATTTTTATCAAAAGGCAAGGTACAACTCATCTCTTCTTTTCTCTTAAGTAAATGACCCGAATACCATGCTCCACCTACTCAAAGATTAAATCCAAAATCATTGTAGTAGTCCATGTTTTCTAACAAGTCATCCTATTATATTCTTTGGTTAAATCTTAAATTTTTTAAATGGATCGGGGCAAATCTCAGGAGTATTTCAACTTTGTGACACCAGTAAAAATGTTGGATGCAGTTTTTGGCTTTTTTATTTTCATAGTTATCTAGGTAAGTAATATAAAAGAAACAATGGGGTTGTCTGGCAATATTTTCATTGACAGTATTTGAAGACTTGTTTCAGTTTGCAAAAGCAGTTTATATTTGCACATAATTTATTTTTCCGATTGCTTGGAGGGATTTCTCAGGTTTTTAGTTTTCCAAGCAATATGGTGTTCATAATAAATCTCTTACAAATCTAGTACAAAAGCAAATTCTCTTAAATGGAAGTATTGTTCTCTACTATTTTTCTGCCGACTATAATAGTTTCTCTGGGCTTCTCTAAAACATTTCAAGAGTGAAACATGAGTGGCACAAAGCAAAATCATAATTATGGAGAATAAATGATATTACCAAGGAGAGTACTAACATTGATATTTAATTTACTTTGAGATTCTCAGCTCTGTAGAAAAGTTCTGGGTGTAAATGTCCATACGGACTGTTAGAGCTCATTATTTGCTTTGCTTCTTCCAAAAGAAAGATAAATGCTATTAGAAAAGTAAAGTCAACCACTTTTGCATATAATCAAGACTTGCTAGAACCAAATAAAATTTATATTTTATAATACCCTAACATTGAAGCCAAAAGCTGCTTCTACTTTACAACTGAGTTGTAACATTTTGGTCGACTTCATCAAAATACTTACATTCCAACAAGATCATTTTAAATGATTTTATACTTTTCATAATTTTTTTTTTTTTTTTTGGTGCTGGGGATCGAACTCAGGGCCTTGTGCTTGCAAGGCAAGCAGTCTAACCACTGAGCTAAATCCCCAGCCTACTTTTCATAATTTTTTTAAAAGTTCAATAATTTAAAATGCATGAGAAATTTTGCCTATGCTTTCTTACCAAAAAAGTACAAAAATTAGAAAAAAATTAAAGGAACTTCCTGTATATCCTCTAATTACAAGCCTTTAGTGACTACAACATAGTAATAAATAACTGGTAATTCCTCAGGAGAATGTCTACATTACTAGAGTAAAGTGTTACATTCTGAATTTACCTTCTTTCAAAAATACCTTAGCATGAACATCCATACAAAATTAAAATTTTAGTAACAATATCATGATTATACAACAATTTTTAAAAAGTGCACATTTCCCTTATACCTTTTAAATGTAAACTGCTATTTTTCTTATTCAGATGATTTCTAGTCTGGTTATTTGCCTTGAATTTTTTTTAACTTTTATAAGAATTTAGAAAACAATGGTTTTATTTATCTGGTAACTATCAAAGCTACATTCTATGGTGGTATGGAAAGCTGGAGATTTCTTTATAACCATTTCAGCCTTTTCTAAGAGAATTTAGACTTTCCTGGACATGTTAGTCTGATAGGCGAAAGAACTACAGAGCATCCAGACTCATCCTCATCTGGTCTGGATTATATGAAAGTCTGTCCCAGCAACCCTGCAGCATGCAGACAGGAGTATCCTCCTTGGACTTATAGTTCATTCCTGGGAGGCTGATACCCGGTCAAGGGTTCTCTGTGAAGTATTCTGCAGCAGGGAAACTGAATTCAGTTCTGAAAGTAATAGTTTTCAAACTTTGTGTACTTCCTAAAGGAATTTGAGAATCTTTGTATAATCAATTCCTTGCAGAAGTTTAAGGAGACAAGTAACCCTAACATTTTCCAAAATGCGAATAATTACAAATTATGTAATTTCCAACTTATTTTATTTATTTTGTTAATTGACAGATAATAGTGTATGTTTTCGTCATGTACAATATGATGTTCGGAAGTACACATACATTGTGGAATGGTTGAATCTAACAAATGAATGCATTATCTCACATAGTTATCATTTTTGTGGGTGCAGCCCAACTAATTTTAGTAATATTAAATTAGTGATAGGTTCTGTAATTTTAAATGCATTCTACATAATTTAGGTACCACATTCATTAGGTTCTCTATCAAAAATCTAAAAATAAACCCAATTCATAATGGAGTTTTTCTTTAACAACTGGAATTTTTGTATCTCTGTTTTGAACTCATTCTTCTGCTTCTCACCAGACTAATCCTAATTTCATAAAATTGTATTCATATAGTATACTTTTATTTCTGAATCTTTTATTAATTACCTCATACTGTTGGCAGCAAAAAGATAAATAAAATTTAATTTCTAAGTTTTTTAATAGATTATAAATATTATGTGATACATCTCTTGAGTAATATAATTATTAGCAGTAAACATTTTAGCAAAATAGACTATGTCCAATATGATTATGTTAATGTTAAAATATTGATAAGTATATTAAAAACAATGAAAAAGAACTAAATGAGATGGATAGGGCTGGGTTTTATTTTTCCCATAATTCTATATGTGAATGTTGTTTATTACTAGAATGAGTTAGAGTTTAGTATTTTTAAAAAAATTTTAATTTTAGAGTATTAATACATGTGTGTAGTACATGTTTACATTTTTATGGGAAATTGGTACATGTGCATAAAAACATCTTAATTTCTTTTTTCATCCCCTTTTCCTTCCCTCCCTCACGCTTCCACCCATCTCTTGGTCCCCTTCCTTTTTATTTATTTTTTGTACATGTTTGCAGTACATGTTTGCAGTTTAAATGTCTTGTGTGGAGTTGGTACATGTACATAATGCATCTCAATTCTTTTTTCCCCCCATCCCTTCTTTCCTACCCTCTCCCTCCAACTCTTGATCCCCTTCCCCTTTGGGAAAGATCTATGTCCTTACTTCCTGTTATCTATCTTTTATTTTGCTCCTTACTTTTGCTGTGGGTGAAAGGATATCTCATATAGGAAAAACCATGTGATATTCAAGCTTGTGTATCTGATTTATTTCAGTTAACATTATGGTCTCAAGGTGCTTCCATTTTCCAACGAATAACTCAAACTTATTTTTCTTTATGGCAGAGTAGAATTATTTGTGTATAAATATCACATTTTCTTTATCCATTCATCTGTGGATATACATATAAGCTGCTTCCAGGATTTAGCTATTATGAATTGTGCTGCTATAAACATGGATTTGCATGTACCACTGTAATATGATGTCGTTGACTCTTTTGGGAATATACCTAGAAGGGAAATAGCTGGCATAAATAGGATTTCTAGTTTTCATTTTTTTTTTAAGACTCTCCATACTGATTTCTAAAGGAGTTGTACTAGTTTACATTCCCACCAGCAGTGTAGAAGAGTCCTTTTTTTTCCACAGCCCGTCCCACATTTGTTACTAGTTGATTTCTTGATGATAGCCATTCTTTCTGGGATAAGATAGAACCTCAGTGTTGTTTTAATTTGCATTCCCCTAATGGCCAGCAATATTGAGCGTTTCTTCACGTATTTATTGGCCATCTGTACTTTTTCTTTAAGTGTCTATTCATTTTTTGATTGAGTCTTTAATTTGGGAGGGTCTAATTTTTCTGCATTTTTTTAATATTCCAAATATGAGTCCTCAGTCTGAGAGGTAACATATTTTTTCCCATTCTGTAGATTGTCTTTTCACTCTGTTGGTTGCTTCTTTTACTGTGCATATGCTTTGTATTTTGATGTGATCCCATTTGTTGATTCTCAGAACTATTTTCTGTGGAGCTGATACTCTGTTCAGAAAATCCTTGCCTACACCTGTGACTTCAAGAGTTTTACCTACTTTGTCTTCCAGCAGGTTATGTGCTTCTGTTTTAACATTTAGTTCCTTGATCCATTTTGATTTTAATTTAGTACATGGTGAGATAGATCTTCTTCAATCTTCTGCATGTGGATAGCTAGTTTTCGAAACTGGTTATCTTCCCACTGGAGACTATCTTCGCTCCCGGGTGTTTTATTGGCTCCTTTGTCAAATATCTGATAGTTGACTGTACTTGCATTTGGTTCCTGCATCCTCTATTCTGTACCATTGATCCTCATGTCTGTTTTTGTGTCAGTACCATGCTGATTTTATCACACTATTTTTATAATATAACTTCAACTCTGGGATTGTAATGCCTCTTGCTTTGCTCTTTTTGCTATTCTGGGTTTCTTCTGTTTCCATATGAATTTTAGGATTGTTTTTTCCAGTTATATGAAGAATGCTGTTAGAATTTTGTTTGGGATTGTGTTAAATATGTACATTAATTTTGGACGTATGGTCATTTTTACTATATTTGTTATGCTTATCCAGGAACAGGGGATATCCTTCCACTTTCTGATGTCATCTTTGATTCCCTTTTTCAGAGTACAGTAGTTTTCCTTGTAGAAGTCTTTCACCTCCTTAGTTAGGTTAATTCTTAAGTATTTAATTTTTCCCTAATTTCTCTCTCAGTGTGTTCATGATTAGTGTACAAGACCACTAATCAATTTTGTAAGTTGATTTTGCATCCTGCTACAGTATTAATTCTGATTAATTCTAAGAGTCTTCGTTGCTTAGCGACTGATAGTTTTCTATAATTTAGTTAGTGATTATTTCTTATAGCCCTACAAAACAGGTTCATAATATAATGCAGTGTAGTTAGTACAAAAGTACAAAATTATGATTTCAACTATTAACTCTACTTCTAATTGGCTGTATCCCTCTGGAAAAATCACAACACTTCTCTGAACTTCAGTTTTCTCTTTCAAAGACTAGAAGAATATATCATTTCCCAAAATTGAATGACATAATTTGAGATGGTACATATACACAGTTGATTTGTTATAAATTTGCTGTATATGAGGAAAAAATAGCATACTAAGTTGAGTATCTAAAGGTATCTAAGACTATTTTAGGTCTTTTTTTCCAAACAGAATTTGTTATATTCTTTTTAAATTGTTAAATAACTAGGTATGTTAAAATCCATGAGCCTGGTATAGAAAGAAATGAAATTTGAGAAATATTAAATTAGTTATGATTGCTATAGTTCCACTTAGGTCTAGCATTATATGATTTTATGACAAAAAAATGGAAAGAATAAAAAGGAAGGGAAGAAACAAGGAAGGAAAGGGGGAAGGAGAAAGAGACAAGAAGGATATGTATTTCTGTATCATAATTTCATAAAATGCCGTGGTCATGGATAGCAAATATAAACCCACAAAGAAACTCCCAAAGGCAAGTTCAGGCAAATTATTCAACTAAGCACTCATGGATAGCTGTTTTAAAGACAGAATACCAATTATGCAAGTCAGGCTTTCCTAACTTCTGAGCATGAGTTTAAAAACTTCACTATGTCTACATAGCCAAGTGATGTGGAAATTTGATGTAATTACTCAGGCAAGGCAGGCAAATAAAACTTACCACAAAACATGGAAGGCTGAGTTACATACCCACATCAGCTATCTCTACTAATCAAATTATCCCGGGAATCTATTCAGCTCCTTCTCACATTACCTATGTTGACCCTGTTGATCCCAGTGCTGAATTTTTAATTAGGAAAGTTTACTCCAAATAAGTGCAAATTTTTCCAGATTAGTGAAAAATTCATCCTTTAAAGAGATTTTTAATTACTCTGAATTAAAGAACAAATTGAATTAATGACTATTACTGTGAGCAAGAGTCTAAGCCTAATAGAACCTGGGCAGAATGTGTGAATGTATCTGACTAGTGATATTGAGATATTTTAGCTTCATTTTTTTCTTCTGTCATATTCAGTATTCCTGCAAAATTTTAGTAAGATACTAAGAGTAAGATGGAACTTTTATACTTCTCTCCTGTATTCCAAACCTTCCTTAAAAATGAATTAAATACAAAAACAGAGAAACAAAAATCTTTAATGTGTGTGCACACAAGCATACAAGTGCACACACAAGTGCACAAAAATACACTTAAGTACGTGTCACTAAACAGAATATATACATATCAGAGATGGACCAATCCAAGAAATATGTAAGAAATGACTTGCGGCTATGCCTTAGGCTAATTCCCTGTGCATCTTACATTCTTTTTAAAAATATCTTTATTATTATATGTTTGTAATACATAATAAATAAATTAATTGTGGGGAACTGGTACATATACATCACATCTCGATCCTTTTTACTTCCACTTTCCCTCCTACCGCATATCTCCCTATCATCAGACCTCCTTTCTTATTTCCACAAAGTTTGTCTATTTCCTATCTTCTATTTTGCTCCTTAAATTGTTTATACCTTGATTTTCCTTATATAAGTGAAACTATGTTGTATTTACCCCTCATGTCTGATGTTTTTTCATTAGCGTTATAGACTCAAGGTCTATAGATTCCATTTCCACACATATGACTCAAAATTATATTCTTTATGGCTGAGTAGTACTCATTGTGCACATAGACCACATTTTCTAAAATCTAGTCATCTGTTGATGGGCATATAAGTTACTTCCAACATTTAGCTCTTATGAGCTGTGCTTCTATAAACATGAATATATATATATGTATATATATATCAGTTTAATATGATGTCTTTAACTCTTTCAGAACTATATTGAGAACGGGTATAGTTGGGTCAAATGGAATTTGTATTTTTAGTTTTGGGGGGGGGATCTCCATATTGATTTTCATAGTGGTTGTACTAGTTTACATTCCCACCAGCAATATAGATAGGTTTCTTTCTCCCCACAACTTCTCCAGCATTTGTGTTTTCTGAGATAGCCATTTTTTAGGAAGTAAGGTGGAATCTCAGTGTTGCTTCGATTTGCATTCCTCTAATGGCTAAAGATGCTGAACATTTTTTCTTGTACCTATGAGCCATTTGTACTTCTTTTGAAAAGTGTCTGCTCATTTCAATTGCCCTTTTTTATTGGGTCTTTTATTTCAGGGGGTGTAAGTTTTTGAGTTCTTTATATATTCTGGATATTAGTCTATTGTCTGAGAAGTAGCTTACAAAATTTTTCTTCCCCACTGTGTAGGTTGTCTTTCCACTCTGTTGGTTTTCCTTTACTGTGAAGAAGGCTTTTAATTTGATATAATGCCATTTACTGATTTTTGGTGTTATTTCTTGTGAAATTGGGGTTCTGTAATGAAAGTCCTTGCCTATGCCTATTTCTTCAAGAGTTTTGCCCATTTTATTTTCCAGCAGATTCAGTGTTTGTGCTTTTATAGCTATGTCTTTGATTCATTTTGATTTGATTCTAGTGCAAGGTGAGAGATATGGATTTATAGTCATTTTTCCGCATGTGGAAAACCAGTTTTCCCAGGACTGTTTGTTAAAGGGCTATTTTTCCTGCAATATATGTTTTTGGCCCCTTTGTTGAAGATCAGATGTCTGCAGGTTCCTGGGCTGTTTCTACATCCTCAATTCTGTTCCATTGATCCATGTGTCTGTTTTAGAGCCAGTACCATGCTATTTTTAGCACTGTAGCTTTGTAATATAACTTGGAATCCAGGACTGTGATGGCTCCTCCTTTGTTTTTGTTGCTCAGGATTTCCTTGACTATTCTGGGTCTCTTCTGGGCTGGTATAAATTTTACAATTGTGTTTTCTAGTTCAGCAAAGAATGTAGTGGTGTTTTGATTGGAATTGCATTAAATCTGCATAACATTTTTGGTAATACAATCATTTTGACAATATTGATTCTGCCTATCGGGGAACAGGGGATGTCTGTCCATTTTCTAACATCCTCTTCAGTTTCTTTTGTAGAATACTACAGTTTTCATTCTAGTGGTCTTTCACATCCATGGTTAGGTTAATTCCTAGATATTTAATTTTTTTTGAAACTACCATATCATGAATAGGGTTGTTTCCCTGATTTCTTTCTCTGTGGATTCATTATTGGTATACAGAAATGGCTATTGATTTTTGTGTACTGACTTTGCATCTTGCTACTTTGCTGAATTTGTCTATTCATTCTAAGAATCTTTTGTTGGAGTTTTTGGGTCTTCCATGTAAAGGATCATGTCATCTTCAAATAAGGATAGGTTTTGACCTCTTCTTTTTGTATACATATCCCTTTTATTTCTTTCTGGTACCTTATTGTTCTGGTTGCAATTTTGAGTACTATATTGAACAGCAGTGGCAAGAGTGGACATCCTTGTCCACTAATTTTATAAGATGTACTTTCAATTTTTCTCCATTTAATATGATGTTGGCAGTCAGTTTGTCATAAATAGCTTTTATCCGTTTGAGATCAGATTCTTCTATACCTATTTTCATCAGGGTTTTTATCATAAATAGGTGGGTCTCTTATATTCTTACAAAAAAGAGATCACTTTATTTGACATAGCTTCATTGTATCTTGGATTCCAAGTATCTTTTCTCTAAGTAGCTATAATAGCTCTCTATTTGTTGTTTTACAAAGTATTTTAACTGTTTAGTACAACAGTTTTGTGGGATGGGGAAATATAACAAAAAGTTGGCTGATTTCTCTTTTGCTAGAAAGGTTCAGAATATTAAGAGAATAATACTCATAACAAATGTCATTTATTTCTACTTAGTTTATATGTGTAAACACTCACTTCTCAGTACATTATAAAGAGATACCAATTTATTTTATATAAAAGATACTCTGAACTTAATATGCTCAGGATTACATGTTGAAGGAATTGAGATCTGAACTTAAATTGATCTTCTCCTGAAGTCAGAAGGACTTTCTTCTATTTTACACTAGTGGTTGAATGAAACCTAATACCTCATTATTCTTTCCAAATGGATTTTGATAGCAGATGTCTGTTCTAATCCCTTAGGTAGCTAGGATCAAGTAGAGAAGACTGGAAATTTTCCAGTTAACTATGAGTAACCATGAGGTAATCTGAGTAGTACATAAACCCATT
Organism: Hystrix cristata; assembly: GCA_004026905.1. Lineage (NCBI taxonomy): Eukaryota > Metazoa > Chordata > Mammalia > Rodentia > Hystricidae > Hystrix > Hystrix cristata. Next base: position 55,967 of record PVJO010005716.1, on the reverse strand, counting down.
CACACCAACTCTTCTCAAAATTCCCCAGAATCATTATTAGCAGGGCAGGCCAAAAATGGCTGACTGGCTTCCTGAGAGGAAAGGTGGGGCAGGAGGTGCTTTGTACTAACATGAGCAAGTCATTCTACCACCAGTACAATCCTGGAAAGGCCTGCTTTTAGTAAGTGTTGATCCTGGAAGCATCCCAGAGTTGATTGATCCACATCGCCAGTGGTAGATCTCAAATCCCCTGAATACCCAAGTGGATGGGAAACCAGCAAGGTGAACATTCAACTGCAGAATATCTGAGGATTATGTTGCTAAAATACCTGCAGACTGTTGTGCTCACCACTACTGGAAGTATTCTGAATGCTGGTCTGTTAAAACTGTTTGCAGATTATTAAGGACTATGCCACGTTCAAATACTGCAAAAAAAGGAAAGGACTCATCAGCAAGAGGGAGTTAAATAGCACTGATAAGTCACACTCAAGAAGCACCTTCTTCATTCGACTTCATACAATCTGTAACATCTCTTTGCACCAGAATACAGCATGTTTTATTTTTTGGTATTTCTAATTTAAGAAATAGATTCAGAATATAACTAAAATGCATCAATTGCTAATTGTGTTCTGGGATCTCTATTTAGAACATTATTTGCAGATCTTATTTATTCCTTCTAACAAGCTTAAAAGGGAAATTTCAGTATTAAAGGTAATAGTAATTTATTTCAAGAGCAAATTAAAGGTTAGAGAAGTCAAGCTCCAATAACACATAACTGATAAGCAATTCTCCGAGAGTCTAGAACAGGTCAATCTGTTCCAGTAAAAGGACACTGGGGTCATCTTACAGAATGAAAATTCTGTAAAGAAAAGATTGTTAAAGTTGCTGGTGGTTCCAAGAATGGCTGGTTCTTCCATGAAAACGAAGTTTCACGTCCTGGGTCTGGCCAGGCTGGGGGTCTAACCCAGAGTCCTTCAGTACCATGATGCACTGACTTGATAAAAAGTTAAGGAAGTTACCATGGGTACCTAATCTCAAAACCATCTCTACTACTTCCAGAGCCATTTATTTTTCTATATCTACATTCTGTCTAATGGTGAATCTGGTAACAGATTTTATTAAAGAAAATACAGATTTTTTTCCTTCTCTCTAAGAATCTCTAAAGTTATTTATCCTAAGATGGCTTCCAATCAGAAAGAGGCATATCTTTCAGGAATAAATATTTTTGAATATCCACCGTCTGCCCCATTATGCTAATACTATTGAGTTCACTAAAACAAACTTAATGGGCTCTGGAATTCCCAGCAGCAACATGTTTTTTCTAAAATCAATGAAAATAGGTGCTCATGACCTTTTAGGTTTACTCATAACTAATTTATGTTTATTATTAACAGGAAATGGAAATAAAATTACTCCATTTCCTTCTGTGTTGTTTGAGGAGCACAGGAGAAAGCCCAGCTTCTTAGTTTTGAATCATTACCTTCAGCCATAGGTCAGGCAAATTGCTGGTCACCGTCAGGTCCCAACGTGCAGTTCAACCCACCTCAGGAAGCCTTGTCATTCAGAGGGATAAATATGCCAAGCACCGCAAACCTGGACTTGCTGGCGAAAAGCCTCTCCAGCCAAGAGCAGCGCAGCTAGCCAAGGGTGGTGGGAGGTAGGAAGCAAGCCCAGGGCTGGCAAGTGGGCAGGGTGAGTCACCTCTTTGATGTGGAGTGATTATTCTAAACACAGAAAAGGTGAGCAAGTATTTCCTTCCCCAACTACCACAACTAATGTGGCAATAGCCCCTTACTGGAGGAAACTGAGTCACAGTCTGGAAAGGTCTTAGAGTTGCAGGAGAGGAAATTGCTAGTCTATACTAGTAAGACCAATTTTACTAAGGGGAATTTTGTCCCAGCCTGGTGAAATTTCAGTCTGCCTTATGTACATAAACTAATTTTTTAAACTTTTCTCATTCCTTCCCATTCTTAGTAGAGATGCCAATTGAAAGGTATATGCATACAGCAAAACCTTTCCCCAGAATTAATTATTTAAAGAAATCTATTAATTTTAGTAAAAGGAGGACACTGGGGTCATCTTACTCATAGGATGAAAAGTCTGTAAAGAAAAGATTGTTAAACTTGCTGGTGTTTCTGAAAATGCCTGGTTCTTTCATGAAAACAGAAGTTTCAAATCCTGCTTGGGTCCATCTGGCCAGGCTGGGGGTCTAATCTGTTTGCAGAAAGTGAGAGAAGGCATTGCGGCTCCTGTTGGTTGCAAGAGCAAATTTGTCAAGGAGTGTCTGTTGGATCTCAGCATGCTGCCTTTTGTTTTCTCCTGGGAATCAGAGCCTAGAAGCATAAGAGCCTACAAACGAACGTTTTCTAGACTCCTTGTAAGTTTAGGATCCTCCAACGGAGACATTTGCATGAGATTTGGAAGTAGAAGAGAAGGCGCCCTTTTTGCTCTGGGAGGAACATGTAGGTACAGCGTCTTGGGTGGATTGCAGAGTTACGGTTTTGCTTCTGTAGAGTCTCCTGGAAATCACTCGCCTTGGTGCCGCAGGTTGCTGGTGGGAGTTCCCTGCCACGCCAGTACTTCATGCCTTCCCGAAGGTTAGTGGTAGTTTCTCTACTTTCCTCACCTTTGAGGTTTTATAATTCCTAAATTACATTCTTTTCTCATTAAGATAGCTAAAATAATTTTTCTTTTCCTGATAGAATCTTACATGTATCAAAAGGGCAAAAGATGCATCCAAACAATTCACATTCCATAAATTTCTAAGGTTCTATTTCCATCTAGGAATTCACTTTTTAAAAATTGTTGATATTTTTGTTGAATACTACATCTTGTGGCAATGAGCTACAAGATGTACTGCTCTGTCATGAAATATATTCCATTTATTTCATTTTTCACTTATTTCATTTATTTCCATTATTCCATTAATTATCCCCATTTAAAATGTTTCAAGCTTCAAGGCATCTCTGTATAATAGTAATATATATTCATCTACTTTATGCCCTTCATGTCATTAAGGATATTGAACATATTTAGACTAAAGAGTTCTACTTGTTTAGTCTATTCTTATATCAGAGAAAATAAACACATGTAACTGAATTCTATTTTTTAATTCTTTTGGCCTTGTCTAGAAAGATAGAAATGAGCTGAATTCTTAACATCCAAAATTTTTAATCATATAGGTCAAAAAAAAGAGGCAAGATAAAACTTTAAAGAAAATATCATCTTTGTGAATTAACTTCCTTCCTTCAAAAAGATCAGACTTAATATTTATTCCTTCCTGTTCCTTTTATATTTTATTTCCCTAGCAGCAAAGGAAATATGCTTAATTTTAGACACCGCTTATCTGAAAAGGAAGATGTGGGTAAGGAGATCTTTTCTGAGTGACTTAAACTCTGAGGCCTTGCCATTATTGGAGAAGTATCTAGTCAATTTGGAGTCAATAAAATATCAGAGGATTAAAAGGTTTGATGTAGCTAAGTACACTTTAGTTTTGCTATGTAGGGAACTAGATGGATAGAAATGCTCTATGATTTTGTGGGTGATGAGATTTAGTTATTTGATTTTCCTAGAAAGTAGCAGTTTACATGCTCATTGACACACTACTTCTTCTGTCTTTCCTTTGGTCATGCCACAAGATTTTCAGTATAAATCAGAAGTCACAAATTGGAAGCCCAGACTGCAGGACAAAAATGGCTTAGAGAGTCATCCATTCGTTCATCAATTAGTAAGAGATATTATGACGTTTCTTCTACAGGGCAGACTCTGTTCTAGTCACTAAATACATAACCATGAGCAAAATACATCTCTGTGTCTGATAAGTTTACATTCTGCTGTAGAAAAGACAGGCAAAAAAAAATACCCAATTAAATAAAAATACATGTATGTTAGATGACAAGTGCTTTTGAGGAAAATCAAGCAGTAAAGAAGAATAGGAAGTTTAAAGAGAGGTTACAATTTTAAGCAGGGTGGCCAGGGAAGGTACCACTGAGGAGACACTTAAGAAGTGAGGAAGTGAAGGGCTGAACTACGCCACTGTTTTGGGAAGGTGCCCCTCAGGAGAGGAGAGTGCTTGTGCAAAGCACTTAAGATTAGAGAGTGCATTTCACATTCAAGGAACAGCTGGGCTGATGTGGTGGTGACGGAGCAAGTAAGACAGCAAGTGGAGAGCTGCAAGATGGAGTTCAGAGAGGTAATAAGGGCCTGACTGGAATCACAGTGAAGATTTTGGAAATGTATTCTGTCATTCCACACAGTAGTTTAAAAAAATAATTGGTTGCTACCATTTTTAAAGTGCTGTATTTTATATAATCATTTGATTTCTAGTATCCCTAGGAAAAAATGATAGTGTTTGGCAATGCTAAATGGTACATTACCAGTCTGAGACAATAAAGCTGAGCAGGAGGTGCCAATGAATTCCAGGTCTTCCTGTTCCCCATTGTCTCACACTTGGCCCACCTTTTAGGACATAAAAGGATTTTTATGTTTACACCAATAAATGAAAGATTAATTAGTGTTGATAGCACATGGGGTATGCTGGAAGTGCCTTGGTCTCTCCAAAGCCCAGGCCCTAAGGGAACAACTCTGGGCCCAAAGGGGGAGTCTGGACATGGGCCAGTTTCTGTTTTGTTCTGTGAATGACCACAAGCTACATGGATCAATATGTGAGAGCAACTGATGTTTCACCCCCTGGGCACTCAGGAAGACACGTGCCTATGGACCAGTATGCTATAAACTCGATTGCTCTGCTTTTGTTCTCAGATATTTGTTTGCCTGTTCCTTTTTGTATCCAGAGTTCAGCTTTATTTGACCGACACCATTAAGAATTGAGTTTAGCTGGTAGCCATGTGCATGTGTGTGGTGGAGGTGAGCAAGGAGAGAAGAGTAAGAGAAAAGATGCCGTCCACTGGCAGATCAAAATCAAGGATGCTGCTCATTTGCATTTGTGGCGTACTTGACCTTCTGCTAATAATCGTTATCTAGAAATTGATCTGACCTATTTGGGAGATCTGCAACACTTAAAAATGATCAGATGGCCTCCATGTGGATGATTTTCTCTTCTTTATAAAATATATGTGTCCACGCCTTATGACTCAGAAGCTATTATATTTTTACCTTCCTAATTCTGGTAGCCAAAAATTAGGGTTGAGTCAGCCAAATATTTCCTACATGAATTACAGACTATACCCTTATTCATGACAAATGCCCCTGTATACAGCAGACATGTTCTTGGGCAGTAGCAACTTGTGCCTCAGACGTTTAGATATTTAGAGGGGTTTTTTCTTTAAAAGAGCATGAGTAAGAATTATTTTTATAGCTAATCTGAACCATAATAAGTCTGCATTGAAGAATAGTACTTAACTGATAGTTTAGAAAATTCAAATTGAAAACTTCAGAGTAAATCTAACCCCAAAATATTTCAAGTTGATAAACATTTAGTAATTTCTTTAAAATGATTCAGGAAGATGACTTATTCAACTTTAAAGGATTGGATTTGATAAGTCTCTCCTTGAATGAAGAAAACGCTTACCAGAGCAATAACCACAATCTAAAGTAGGTCTAAAGGGGGTTCATGGTTTGTTTAGGAATTGTGATCTCTCTAGCTCACTCTGCCAGCAAGCATACAGAAATAGCCCCTGTGGTGTAAAACACTAAAATAACAGTATTTCTTGGGTATGGATAGACACAAAGGTAATTGTAGCTACAACGACAGTAAAAGTAACACAAATAATTGAATATTTATTGATTTTAGACAATGTTAGGTTGTCGACTTGAAAAATATGGGACATATTTGTTAAAATTCCGTTGCCATTATGTTGATATTTTAGGCAAGAATTCATGGAAAAGACACTCAGGGACAGAGATCCGTGTACTAGAAATTTATTGGGACTAATACCCATCAAAGAGTGAGAAAAGCAGAACTGGGTAGGCAAGAATTTGAACCTACAAACTCAGTAGTAACAAAGCTCACAGGCAAGCCTGTGGGTCACTTGGAAGGTTGGATGGTCCTTCAGAGTTGCTCTAAATTTAGAAAAGCAGACCCTTTTCGCCAAAGGTATTTCTGAGGCCAGAGTTTACCTGTGAGACTTCATTGACCAATGTGATAGTTGGGGCAATGAATGTCTTGGTCAGGAAAAGAGAATTTAGTACACTTCAGCTTCCACTACGGTTAACGTAGTTCATCCCTCAAACACAGGAAGTGCTGCTGGAAACAGTGAATGACGTGTGGACCTCATTGAATTCACACTGCACAGTGAACATCAGAGGATGAAGTATGGTGTGGTGTTTCATTTGGAAACTGAAAACCTGGGATCCAATTGTGACTGAGTTATTTATTAACTGGAGGAAGGGCTGCTGCATAATCTCCAAGGCCCAGTGCGAAGGAAATACAGAGTCCCTTGTTCAAAAGGCCGGAAGAGGGTGTTATTAAGCATACTAAAATATAAAGCCTTTTGTTTTAGTCTCTCTCTCTCTCAATTTGTTAAGATGTTTTGTTTAATATTTAATGTTTCAAATAAAGAAAAATTTAAATTTAAATTTAAATTTTGTATTTAAAATGCAAATATAGGAGCATTTAGCTTGTACATGCTTATGCTTACTAGAGGAGTGAAAACACTGTACTAATTCAACTGTTTTAGTTACATCTTAATATGCTTACAGTCTACAATTTAGTTCATTTCTTGATATGTTTACATTCTACTAATATGTTCTCCTTTCCTCTTATTGATAAGAAAGGACTTAAAGGAAAAGCAACTAAGGGTTGCTGTATTAGCTTTTCTCACTGTGACAAAATACCCGACATAAAGAGCTTAAAGGAAGAAATGTTTATTCTGGCTCACAGTTTTGGAGGTTTCAGTGCATAGTTCAGTGTTGTAGGCTTGTGGTGAGACAGAAACATCATGGCAGAAGAATTTAGCAGAGGAAAGCTGCTCACTTTGTGGCAACCAGGAAGCAGAAAGAAAGCAAGTCTGTACTAGTGGGCTTCTTCCTTCTGCTTTTGTTCCATCTGGGTTCCTACGTTACTGGATGGTGCCACCCACATTAGGATGTATGTCTTTTTTAGTTTGCCGTTTGTATCAGTCAGTGCTTACTAGAGAAACAGATTTAATGCAAGATATACAAATATATAAGAATTTACAAGATTGGCTTACAATGGCCACCCACAGAGTCAAGTGTCGAAGAGTGCAAAAGGTCTGTCTGTGCGCTGAAGACCCAAAGGATCCAGTCAAAGTTCTGGAGCTCAGGGTAGTGTCCCGTGTGAGTGCATATCAGGAGGCCAAAGGATCTGTGATGGAAGGCTAAAAGGTCTACACTAGAAGCCAGGAAGTGAGGGCCAAGGTGAAGGCAAAGACTGGAGCTCCTCAGAAGATACAGAAGTGAGGCTTCCTTCTTTGCTTCCCCTTTATACCCTTCAGGTGACAAGCTACCCCAGGACGGGTCTTCTGTCTTCAGTAAATACCGTCAGCCACACTCAGAACTATGCTGATCTAATAGTTGGGCATTTCTTACTCAAGATGACAGAATCAGTTAACTGTCACACTGTCCCACATGCCAATTTTCTCCAAAAATCGTCTCAAGGACTCACTCTAAAGTGTGCCTTACTAATTTCCTGGGAGTTTCTCAGTCAAATCAAATTGATTGTCAAGATTAAGCATCATAATTGCCCTTTTACTTTCCTTTTTTGCCATAGTTCTATGTATGGTTGACTGTTACACAGAGAAATAGCATGGGTATGAAAGGATATAATAGTGTTCCTTGGCTTCTTAGAACACCTTTGCCTTCTTTTGGCGTTCAAAACAAATACTGGCTTGGATGGAAAGTTTACTGAGTCACAGCGGTGACACACTTTTCTTGTACTCACTTCAAGTCTCACTGAATTCCAACACACCCCACACCAGAATTCTGTATTCGTAGGACAACAAGGAAGTGTGGGCACATATATTGTGTGTATCCTGTCTGCTCACACTTATGCTCCATTGCCTCATATTCTGAATTTAGGAAACATGAATTCAAAGAGAAAAAGTTTAAAGGTTTCAAGAAAGTGACAGTAGAAGACTAAACCAAGTCCACGACGTCCTGTGCATCTGTACCAGTCACAGAACTGACCCAGACCGTGAAGCTGACCCCGGCTGGGTCTTTGTAAATCATTCAATCCATCTGAGTTCCAATTTCCAAGTCTGTGGTATTGGGGCAATTATACCCAATGTGAATGTAAATGATTGAGAATTAAAGGGATAATGTCTGTAAATTTACTTTATAAGGAAATAAGAGAACAAATGTTTACTGAACTCCTATTATGAGTCCTTCTTTAGCCATTCTAAAATAGTTGCCTCAAGACCACCCCAGGCACTCTCTAACCCTTGAAATTTTCATTGCTTTTGGTCATAGAAAATAATCCCTGCATTTCTGAACCCCTTCACCTTCACCCCACCCCTTCTAACTCAATCTTGGCTATCAATTTTGATGTCACTTATTTTAAGAAATGCTTATCAATCACCTACTCTGTGTCAGGTATTGTGCTAGAAGCCAGAATGATATGAAAGTTAGACCCAGATTCCTATTCCCAGGACTAGTTAATTATCCTCCTCCTGTGAAATAATGTCTATGATAGCATGTAGCACACCGTGTCCTACTGCCTCTGTGTGTCTGCATCCCCTCTAGATTGTTTCTTGCCTGGCTATCACAGCAGCTGTGTTTAACACTGTGAATGGTACATAGCAGATACTCAGTAAATACATGTTGAGTGGCTAAATGAGTACTAGGAGAAGAAGTTGAATCAGTAATTTGACTAAATAGCCTGGACAAGGAAAGAATGTGTTGAAGAAATAAATTTGATAACTTTTAGCATATAAACTATGTAAGTAATTGTAAAAGTAGATGAGATCTTCCAGGAAAGCTATGCATAAGAGAAGGAGAAAGAGACCACAAACAAAATCTAAGCAACACTCATACTTGCTTACACTTCCTGTGGAGACACAGGGAGAAGGACCAGAGAAAGTGCATAAAGCAGGGCTCACAGTGAGGGAGGAAGAGAATCAAGAGTAAGTGTGATTTCTGAGAAATTAAATGAATTTGAATTTACTGATTTTGATGATGAAAAGACATTATGCATACACAATAAAATTTCTTTCACTTGTCAAAATGTAGGTGTAGCAGAAGGAATAGAACTAAAGAAAATAGTCAAATGAGGTTCACTGTACTATGTGACATAAAGACAGAAATAGAGATCTGGTGGCCTTAATGAACTTTTTTAGAATCTTGATCATTCTCACATCTTCAGAGGGAGAAAGTACAAAGAGTACAGAGAAGAAAAAGTAAAGATTCTTAGAAATATCTAAATTCAAGGAGAATGAAGAGTGAATTTACAAGTGGTAACAGAGTGACAAGTTAAGCAAAAATAACAGAAACCTAAGAGAATTAGGCTTTAACACGTGCCACCTCTTTAAGGTGAAATTTAAGTTCTGAAAGAAATCAGGAAGGATGTGGTGGTCACAAAAAAGGTTGTTGGAGAAAAAAGAGCAGGGAGTTGCTAAAAGGGCTTTCCTTCAAACAGATATAAATGATTCCTGCTATGACTGTGGGGTGCAGGACTCAAAGGAATAGGAATAGGAAAGGCTTCTAGTGGTGAAGAAGAAATATTGACGAGGAGTAAGTCAATGACTTGAATCGGCAAGTGGCATTAGGTGCCGCACGATAACAGATGGTTATGACATGGTTAAGTCACCAAATCCACAACCAAGGGACTTGCTTCAGCAGTATTCAGAAGACCACAGGTAAGAACAGAAAATGACTGAACTATGGGATAGCTCCAAGTCTGGATGTTTGCAGGGTGTGGTGAGGGCCAGAAGCGTAGAGGAAAAGATTTGATAGTTTTGGTGAAAGAAGTTCCAATGGTTGGTCATATAGTGAGTAAAGAAGAATTTAAAACCAGGATATAGTTAATAAATATAAAGAATAAAAATAATAAATAAAAATTATAACATTAGTGTGCATTTATTTCAGCCAAGCACAATTCTGTATCTTTTTGTGTATAGCTTGATTAAATACTTCAGTTATCCTGGGAAATGGGAACCATTGATAACATCACTTTTTAAACAAGAATACAAGGAGTTACAATTAATAAGTAACTGAATGGTTTTCTAGCTATTATATGATAGAGCATGAACTTGATTTCAGACTTTCAGCTCCAAAGTGTTGCATTTAAGTATCTAGAGTGGGTAATGACAGTAAATCAGAGATGAAATGAAGGTATAAGTTCATTGGATGAATTAGAGATTAAAATGGATGAATTTAAGATATTTGAGAGATAAGCAATCTATCCAGAGGATGACAAGACCCAGAAGAACTGATGTGTAATGGGACTCGTGGTGAAATGTCATTGCCATTGAACAAATTTAATCACATGTCTAAATTACATCCAAGTCAAAATATTATACTCAAATTTTCCCATTTCCACAAAGAAATCTTCCCTGATTCTTTTGTCTGGAAGGAGATCAAATTAGGTTCCTCTGAAATTACTTAATTCTACCTTGGTCTAAATCACACAGTAATATTCTGGTGGTATATATTATATGTATTGTGGTAGTCCTATTTCTGGGGCAAAATACCTGACACTCACAATTTAAAGGAAGAGAGGAGTATTTAGCTCATGGTTTCAGAGAGTTCAGTCCATGGTTAGCTGGCTCCAAACAAAACATCTTGGTGAAAGGGCTTGATGGAGGAAGGCTGCTCATCTTAAGGTGGTGGGAAGCACAGCACAGAAGAGTGCCAGTGAGACATGTAGACTCCATAGACAGGCTGTCAGTAAGCTACTTCCAGCTGGGTTCCACCTCCTAATAGCACATTCAGCTATGAACATTAGTGGGATTAATCAACTGATGAGCATAGTGCCCCCATGATCCAATCACCTCTCCAGAAGTCTCTTTATCCAGGAAAGTTGACAGTTAAATTTAACCATCAGATAGGTAGAGTAGGCCAAAAGGTATCTTTTTAAGCTACATGGATATAGATACAGCTAGAGATAGAAATATGACTATATATCTTCCTTAGACTAGACATACACTCACTAGACTGTCCACTTTATCTTTTGAATTTTGTAAAGCCTTAGCATACTATTGTGCCTTTAGAAGGGTGATCAATTTTTAAAATGTTTAATACACTAATTAAACAGTAAAAATAAAACTCTAAGCAGTTTTGAACTTTCAGATGAGAAGTGTCTTTAAAGTTTCTGTTCAGCCAATAAGCAATATTTTAATGTTTTTTAAGTGCCCTGAAAAATTTGAGACCTTTTTGAAAAGGATATACTATAAAATCACAATGATTTTTGAATAATGCAATTGCATTTCTTAACTGAATTTTAAAACTAATTAATTTTAGAGAAATTTCCTAACTGTATGGTCATGGCAGTTCAGATATATTGTTTGTATGAACCAATAATACAAAAACATAATTTTTCCATTGGAATGTGCATACAACTAATCATGTCTTTATGAATAGTTTATGTTGACACATAATCCTAAGAGTTAGAAGATTCTACTGACATTAAAACATTATTAAAGCAATGAAACCAAATATAAGTCTCAATTTTAACTGGTGTTTGATTTATTGAGGGGGAAATGCAGAGAAAGTTCTGATAAATTTTAGTTTATTCTACATGAAAGGGAAAAGTTAAGCTTTCACTGTCCAGTAAAAGTTAATATTTTTCCAAGAAAGAAATCTATTTGGCTTGTGCTGTTACCTATAAAAGTATATTTAACTATTGAATCATTGCTGTCTTATAATTCTGAGCATATTTCTGTTGAAGTCAGTGAAGGGCATTTGAGTTCAGTAGGACACCTAGAAGTGCAGCTGAATTTTAAATGCTGGCTGCGTCAGAACATATTGACAATAGTGTCCTCTATTGCTCAGTTAAACTGCTGAATCATTTACTTACTACGCATAAATTCAAAGAAATTGTTGAGTCAGAAGTTAAGTTATGAATCAAAATCAAGCTCATTTAGTGAGTAGAAATGTGAATTTTCCAACATGATATACAGAATTAAACACATTTTAACAGTGATTTTATTATCTAATTTGACAATTTAAATTTTTATTTCCACGAATGGTAATTGTATTAGTCAGTTTAGGCTGCTTAACAAAACACCACAGACCGAGTGGCTGGTTCTAGAGGCTGAGCAGTTCAAGATCAAGTGTCAGCTGATTTGGTTTCTGCTGAGGGTTCTCTTACTGATTTGCATACAGCCAGCTTCTCCTTGTCTTACTGATTTGCATAAGCCAGCTTCTCCTTGCTGTCTCAGATAGACAGAGAGAGAGTTGGTGTCTCTTTTATTTCTTAAAATGGTTCTCTCCTTAATGGATTATAGCCCAGTCTTATGGCATCCGTTAATCTTTATCACCTCCTTACAAGCCCAACTTCCAAATAGTAGTTGGGGCTTCAAATGTGAATTTGGGAATAATGAGAATATGCAGTTTCATCACATAACAGCAATTGCATTCATTTACTAAACTATGTATCTTTCTCTTCACTTGCCTGGCTATTGATCTATTTAAGCTGTTCTCAAACAGATTACATTACACTGGTGGTTCTCCATCTTGGGGGGACATTAAAATCATCAGGAGAATGATTAAGAAAACAGTGCCTGGGGTCCGCTCCTAGGAGTGGAGAGTTGGCTAATTTGGGATAAAGCCTGAGCATCAGCCTTTGTTGTGAGGATGAGAACAATGAACCGCCACTTGGGGAAAAAGTGACTTTATGTACGTTAGTCAGTCTTCTATTCCAAAGTGTATCTAAGCTGCCTATTAGATATTTTTAATTTAGGTAAAATTTATACACAATGAAATTCATAGATCTTTACAATTCGGTAAGTTTTAATAAATCTATATACTAATGTAACTACCACTCAAACAAAATATAAAATATCTCTATCACCATAGAAAGTCCTATGATTCCCCCTTCCACTGAGCCCTGTTCCTTCCAGTCATAGTTGTGGTGTTTTTCATCATAGATTAGCTTTATCTATTCTAAAACTGCTTTCTATTTTTAAAATATTTTCCTAGGAAACATTGAAGATACGATATTAATAGGATTACAAGGTAATGGTTAGAAGAGTTCAGAGTCAGAGCTGAGTTTAAGATCCAATTTCTTTAATTTAGCTGTACCATTTTGTAGAAGTTACTTAATTTCATTTCACTGGTTTCCTCATTTATAAAATAAAAGTATATCTGCCATTTAAAAAGTGTTGTAAAGACTTTTAAAACTCATGCATTACAGCAAAAGAAACCACCAACAGAGCGAAGAGACAACCCACAGAGTGGGAAAAAATTTTTGCCAGCTATTTTTCCAACAAAGGACTAATATCTCGAATATATAAAGAACTCAAAAAAACCAGAAACCCCAAATTTAAAGACCTAATCCAAAAGTGGGCAACTGAAATGAATAGACACTTCTCAGATGAAGAAGTAGAAACAGCAAATAGACATATGAAAAAATGTTCAAAATCACTGGTCATTTGAGAGATGCAAATCAAAACAACCCTGGGATTTCATCTCACTCCAGAAAGAATGGCTATTATCAACAAATCAGGCAGTAACAAATCCTGGCAGGGCTGTAGAGAAAAAGCAACGCTTCTCCACTGTTGGTGGGAATGTAGACTGGTGCAACCACTATGGAAATCAGGGTGGAGATTCCTCAGGGAACTAGGACTAGAGGTTCCATTTGACCCAGCTATTCCCCTTCTTGGTATCTTCCCAAAAGAATTAAAAGCATTAAACCACAGTGATACATGCACAGCCATGTTTATAGTGGCACAGTTTGTAATAGCTAAATCTTGGAAATAGCCCAAATGCCCATCAACTGAGGAATGGATAAAGAAAATGTGGGGTTTTTTTTATACCATGGAGTACTACTCTGCCATAACGACTGATAAGCTTGAGACATGTCTAGGTAAAAGGATCCATCTTGAAATCATACTCTTAAATGAAATAAATTGGACACACATGTTTAAATACCACATTGTTTCTCTGGTGTGAGAAACTAAAAGTGTAAATAAAAACTAAGATGTGTTTTATTGAGAAAAGGAAGAAAGTATTCAAATGGGAAAGGGAACAAAGGAGGGGGAGGGGAAAAGGGACAGAGGGACAAGAGAAATAAGAAATAGAAGGAAAAAATGGAAACAGCTTCTGTAAATAAGGAGGGAGGAGGGGGCAAAGGGAAGAGAGGGGAATGGGAAAAAAAGAAGCAACAAGATATATCGTGTACAGTTACAAATCCCCTGTGATGAATGTTATCACTATGTACATCTAAAATGTATCATTAAAATAAAATTAAAAACAAACAAAAAAATCTCATGCGTGGAGTAGAGCTTGGCACATGTCTGGAACATAGTAAATACTCAACAGATTAGAGCCTTTGTCATTTTTATTGCTACTGATGGATCAAATTATTTTATGTGGCAAGGAAGAAAGATATCCAAAGGCTAGACGTTGGAGAGAAAGAAAAACAACTGTTCCAGTTAGGCTGGGGAGAAATAGGGGAGAATGAGTATCACAGTGACAAAAAGTAAACTTTGCCCTAATTTCATCTCAGAGGAGGGTCTTACTCATTCTCAGCAAGTCCTTTTTTCCTTTACGAACTCCTGAATAAAAGAAATTCTTATGAGACGATGCCTTCATGATAGGAGGAAATGGATATGACCAAAAATAATCATATACATTGAAATCCAATATTTTTGTAAAATTAATAATCAGCAATTAAAGACATATTTTTAAAAAGGAGATGCCTTCTCTTGAGTAAATTCTTCCTGACTACTGTTGGAGAATGTAGCACCAAGATTGAATACAATCTAAGGAAACACTGTGACAAAATTCTGCCTTGATTTCTGTTTGGTAATATGTGTATCATTCCACATTACATCTTGTTAAATTTTCTTGTTCTCTTCTAAACTTCTGGAGTAAGTTATCTATTTAAAGCCCATGGGAGTTAGAATTATTTTGCTTGAGCCAGCTACCTTCAACATTTATTGATGCATTGCTTTCTAACTCCCACCCACATTATCTACCTCACTCACTGGCAGGGTAGCATGAATACAACCCCATGGTCTACGTTAAGCTTCTTCACCTTCCAGCTAAACAATGCGCCCCTTTAAGAATCATCAGAGCAACAAAATTACTACGCAAGACCTGACTCAACTTGTTCCTCTATTATAGCATAAGATTAAAGCATTTTTTCACCTTCTTCCCCTCTACCCCCTTCTTAATCCTCTATCCGGCTGATTCATAACAGCTGTTAAATAACTAGACATTTAGGTAAAGGCAAACTGAACCTATAAATCAATGTGTGTGATATAATAACCAGCTCTTTCCGGCCCAGCTTGCTTGTATTGTCTTTGTTTGCTTTTTTTATGCTGACTTCAGCTGTAGCATCTGTATGAAAGGGTTTAGCACAATTGTAAATACTAATCTCCGGGTTTCCAATGTCATTATGGAAATATATAGAAGTAAGTGAAACTTCCAGTACATTCATAAAGTGGAAGTGGGAGATTCTGAGGACATATGGATCCTCCAAAGTTGTTACAATCTTCCTGACTATGAATATTTGTTAGGTTATCTTGGTTGTAAACTACAGAAATCAACCTCAATTAGTCTCAATAAAATACGGGAATTACAAGAATGTCTCATGAAACCCTTTTCCAGGTGTGTAGTGGGACATCAGGAGAAAACTGACACCATAGCCTAGAATTTCTCTCCTTTTCCTTCTCTCTCTCTCTCTCTCTCTCTCTCTCTCTCTCTCTCTCTCATTTCTGTTCACTTTTCTTGCACTATGTTGACTTGTATTTGCTGTATGGCAAACACTGGCTGGTTCGCCATGTCCATATTCCATTCTGTTTGAAGACCTATCTGGACCGCGTGTCCCATTAGGTGCGACTGTGTAGATCACCTCTCGTCAGCACTTAAAGTTTAGCCTATAAACTCCTATGCAATCCGCCACTCCCCTCCCAGCCCCTCTCCTCTCTCTCTCCTTCTCTCCTTCCGTCTGCTGGCCAGATGATGAAGGCTAAGACCTTAGAGGAGGTTAAGAGTCAAAGGCTAAAGGGAGTTTGGTCCCTGAACAACTTCAACCCCCTCCCCCAGCCACCAATCTACTCCTTCCCATCATGGACTTGATATGACTGAGAAAGAGAATTCTATTCTGTTAAACATTAAGATTTAGGATTTATTTGTTAGGCAATTAGTATTACTCTTTAGTGCCCTTTGGATTGTGAAAAACTCCCAATATGCAGCTTCGGAGCTTATAGTTCACAAGCACATCCTCTCAAATAAGGGAGAAAAGCTTCTCTCGGTTGGTCTCAACTCCAAATTTCAGGAATCAGACTGAACTTGTTGGTCAACTCCTACTCTGGACAAGCAACTTTGATGAGCGAGGTGGGTTGTTATGATCAAGACGGCCACTAGGGGGTTCCCATGTGAATATACACTTTTTATTTTTTATTTTTTAAACCAAGAACATGTATTGGTACATTGTTCATATATTGATCACATTCATCATGTTTGTTTTGTACCTGTACATGGTGTCTCTTGGTTCTCCCCCCTCTTCCCCTCCCCTCCCTTCTGTTCCCTCTATCCCTATTTACAGCAGGTTTATTCACAATTCTCCATGATTTCCCTTTCCCCTTTCTTTCCATTTTTTCCCTTCCTGCTTTTCCCCCTTCCCTCTTTCTAGTACTCCTCTCCTTTGTATATTATCTTCCTTTTATATAATACCCATTACACTACTTTGTCCTTATTTACAGCTATGGTTTCTCATACCAGAGAAACAATTCGATATGTGCTCATGAGTGTCTGATTTATTTCACTTAATAGTATATTCTCAAGGAACATCCATACAACCAAGACAGGTTTGAGTCGTGTTTCGATCTACAACTAACTTGTCGAGTAGTACTAATTAATGTACTTAACGCCTTGAGCATAAGTCCCCTCGTGTCAAAATGAGATATTTAGATGACGCTTTCTCCAAAGTCTTTAGGAACTATGTTATTAATCCATAAGACTTCATACTGTACTCATGAAGCAACTCTTAAACACAGTGAATGCCTGTGTGCTAACATGATGGCAACCAATCAGGATACCATTCCAAAAGTTAATTCTGTTTTTGCGGAGCATAGCTTCCTCTGCTGAACATTTTTAAAGCTTTCATAATTTCTGGGGTTACTACAATCTAATATTATATTAT
Organism: Hystrix cristata; assembly: GCA_004026905.1. Lineage (NCBI taxonomy): Eukaryota > Metazoa > Chordata > Mammalia > Rodentia > Hystricidae > Hystrix > Hystrix cristata. The sequence goes on along the minus strand of PVJO010005716.1, from coordinate 38,761 downwards.
GTGCATTAGTCAGGTCTCTCATTGCTGAGACAACATACCCGACCCCTGCAATTTAAATGAAGAGATTTTTATTTTGGCTCATGGGTTAGAGGTCTTAGCCCATGAATGGTCAACAGCTCCATGGCATGGTGGAGGAAGCTGCTGGCCTTGTGGAACCCATGAAGCTCAGAGAAGGGAGGAGTCAAGTAAGGAGATATACCTCCAAAGGCATATCCCCAGTGGTATACCTCTATCAACCAGGCCCTGACTTCTAACAGCACATTTATCTATGAAGTCAGCAATAGAGCAATCCACTGATGAATGTTCACAGTATTAACCAAGCATCTTCTACAAGCTTCATCTCTGCACATATGAAATTTTGGGGGTACACTTTAGATCTAAACCATAACCCTATGTATATTTATATATTACATATTAAGAGCAAAGTGCAATTGTTTGGATTCAAGTACCACTTTTGCTATTTATGAGCTATGGGATAATAGTCACCATTTATTAACTGTGGGACAGTATTTATTTTAGAAGCACATTGTGATGACTTTTTAAAATCACACATACAGGCTCTAGAACCTAAGTATCTGATTCTTGCTTGCTTAAAAGATAAATTTAGCTTCTTCTATTGTTGTTTCAATAGCTGACTACACCAATAGACTTCGAGTCCCTAAGATTTCAATAAAATTGGACAACTAATTTTATTGAAATTCTTGTTTTCAAATCTTAACCCATAGTCTAGCTCATAATGTCTGCTTAACAAATATTTTAAATGAGAAATTGAGCAAACATACAGTACTACATTAAAAATTTACTTAAAATGTTTATAAAAATATTAATATTAAACATTTATAAAATATAAACAGTTTGTATTTTTATCATCTTTAGGTCCTTAGTTCAATTACTAACTATTAAAGATATCTTTTCTTAGGCTAAAAGAGCATCCCTTTGTGAACAGTCTTAAGGTACGGCCGTCCTTCTACCCAGGGTTCCTGGCATGTGGCTGCAGGTTTGCATTCCTTGGGGAGCTAGGGAGCTCTTTAAAACTTTGTCCTGACGTCTGGGTCTCAACTGGACCTGCTGAATTAGAATCCTGGTCCTATGAGTCGGGATATTTTTAATGCTCCTCAGAGTAGAAACTAGGGTTTAGAGCTCTGTCTTGGCTTATTTGTTCGTGTTGCAGTAATTAGTTAAGCACATGTTTCCTTCATTTTTGTAACTTAAATTTTCACCATTCCACTTGTTCAACATGACCATTAGGCACTGTATTCGTCAGGGTTCTCCTAAGAAACAGAATCAACAGGAGAAGAGTTATTCAAGTCCAAAAGTTGTCTGACGGGAGAAGTCTCTCTTCTTCCAGGAAGGTCAATCTTTTTCTACTAAAGCCTTCAACTGGACGAGCGTCACCCACATTCTAGAAGGAAATTTGTTCCACTGGAAGTCTATTGATGTAAGTGTTAATCTCCTCTTCTGAAACATTTGCAAGAAAATCTAGTATAATGTTTGGACAAAAATCTAGGTATAGTGGTCTAGCGTCTCAGGCACCTGTGGTGTCAATTTCTTCTGTTTTTTGAAAGTGTTTCCCAGTACCTCCATATATGCTTCATCAGGGTTTGCTTTACAAAAATCTCTTTCCTCGTGGTAGAGATTACATTTGCTTTCCCAGAAGAATTAGAGAAGCAAACCTGAAGTGGGAAGGTTAAAAGTCTGACTCAAGGCCCTGACTCTCACAATAGCCTCGGGAGGATTTTGCATGGCTGCCTTTATCTGCCAAAATTCTCTTGTTTCACATTCAGCTCCCTGTGATTATCTCTAAGAAAACTGAGCTACTATGCCTGTCAAATGAATGTACACATTCATCCATTCTCCTGGGAAATACAACCAGGAAATCTAGATTAATCCCAGATCAAAACTGACAATGTAACCGAGAGATTCTCCTTTGAATGTAGACACAATAACAATGTACACCAACACAGAACTGCATTTTTCAAAAACTGCGATTCCAAAATTTGAATCTGCTCAGGTTTCTCAAGAAAAAGCTACAGGGCATTTGCCTTGCTTGAGTGAATGAACATCCACTTTAAACATATCTGTACAATCTTTTCTATGACTCCAAAATTAAATTTATTTTGGAAAACTATTATTGTTTAGCAATTACTTTTCCTTCATCTAGATAGAGTGGTTAGAATGTTAGAAGATTCATACCCTCAGAATTATTGGAAATGTGCTCAGTTCACTTTATGGCAAGCACTTTAAAATGGGAGTCATGTAAAAAAAAGTCTGTAAAAACAGTTTTGTGGCCAATGTTAGGGGGGGGGTGCTGGGGATTGAACTCAGGGCCTTGGGCTTGCTAGGCAAGCACTCCACCGCTTGAGCTAAATCCCCAAGGCCAGCCAATGTTATTTTTGCACCAAAAATCCAAACAAGAACACAATCTTTATAATAAAATGGAGTTTTTAAATAATGAATAGTATTTGGTTAATCTCATGTATCTATGAGACAATTCTTACGGTTTCTGTATCTCTTCCTAAACTGGGTTATTTACAGTTTGGATAATCCTATGGAATCTGAGGTAAATCTCTATGTAATAGTTTTTGGTTTATGTATTTATGGAGCATGCATAATCTTTGTAAATAATTCCATTTATTAAAAAAGTAATTACTGATCAAAATTAATAATCTTGTCCCAATTTAGGTCCCAACTGCTGTTCATAATAAAGAGGCGTGTAATGCCTGCTCTAAACTAAAGAGATTACTCTTCCTGTTGATAGAGTAAAAGTAAAAATATACTTTAAACACTGAGCCCTAGCCCTTGTTCATAAAATAATAATTTTGTATGGTGTACCTTTAGCTCAAAGTGGATTAAAATTAGGCATGATTGGAAAATTGTCATTAGATTTTTTCTGAAGGATAGAGAGCAAGTTTGATAGATTAGGAAACTAGATTCTCTTAAAAGTGTTGGAAAATATGTGTTTGTAAATGTACAACTACTTACATCAAGTTTCCTGTGCTGCCTTAGAGTTAAAAGACTCACATAGTGGAAGCATATAACATAAGCTCTCAAGCAATGTCACTAGAGTTCTTACAAGGTAGAAGAGGAACAATTTATTATGAAAAGAACAAAAGCATTAGATTTTAATTTTGCAAACCTGTGTTCCCTCTCTTTCCTTCAGTCTCCACTTATAAAGAAAAAGACTTCTTGCTCCTTGAATCAGTTTTTGTAATCCCTACTCCTTCGCTGAACAGAATGCAGATAAAGGGGATTATTTAAAAATTAACAGAAGCAAAAGAAGTAAGGTTGACCTACATACTAAGATGCAAAGTCAACAGGCAGAGAAGAGAGGCATAAAAAGTGTATCTGACTATGTTCATGACTGCTGCTGACACTGGAAGAGGAAAGATGGGGGCATCTGGGGACATTTTGGAAAAAGTGAAATCTGAGCAAGGATTTATTTTAAGAATATTTCCTGTGCATTTTCAAGAGAACTGAAGAATAAATTGCTTCCCAGTTATTTTAAATGTTTCTGTTAAGTGCGCTTCCCTGCTGGTAAAGAGCCTCAAGAGACTTAGCTTTGTTTAGGTTACGTTGCTAGCAATAATTTACTTATTTCTAATAATTGGAGTAACATTCTTTTATTCAGTTGCTCTCTTGCATAGTTCCCTAAGTGGACAGAAAAAGGTAAAGTTAAAGCTCCCCAGAAGTGGCATAGTCCATAATGGCCTAACTGTGGAGTAGTGATTACTAGAGGTTGGGAAGATGGGGCTGGGTAAAGGTAGGCTAGATTTGATCAGTGGGTGCTGTATGTATGTATCGAAACATGACACTGTATTAGTCAGTTTTTTGATGCTGTGACAAATGTCTGCCTTTCTTCTTTTGTTCTGGGTCAAAGTTTTAGTTTGTAGTGAATTGCTCCTGCTACTTTTAGTCTGTGACAGCACAGTAAATGATGACAGGAGCATGTGGCAAAAGAGGCCTATTTACTTCATGGTGACCAGGTATCAAAAAAAGAGAGAGGAAGGGCCCAGGGTTCCAATATCCTCTTCAAGGGTATGCCCCCAGTGCCCTAACTTCCTCCAATGAGACCCTTACCTCTAAAAGGCTACCCCTTCCCAACAGTGCTATGGGCTGGGGCCTCTGACAAGTGGGTCTTCAGAGGCATTCAAAATCCAAACTATAGAACATACTGAAGTCATTAATATGTACAATTAATGCATGATAATGAAAATAATTTTATAAAAGAATGTCAACTCTCAGTCTTTGCCTAGATGTAAACTGAATCAAAATCTTCATTTAACAGGATCTTTGGGCGATTTGTGTACAGAGTAGAGTTAAGAAGCACGCTTCTAATTTACAGGATTTCTTCAAGTGAGCCACTGGATTCCTGTAATAGAATAACCTAGGATGTTTGCCAAATATGAACTTCCTGGATCCCACCTGAGATCTAACAGGGCCTTCAAATCCAAACCTTTTACAACGTTCTACAACTACATGGCTGTGCTATACATCACAGCTTGAGGAACACTGTGCTGTGCACTGCTCTATATCACTATTTTGTTCTGTCTGTCACTCCACTTACATTTACTTCTAAGCCCCAAAATGCATGATTACTGGGCATGCTGTACGCAATTGGGTTTGTTGCAGATAAAACCATGCTCACAGGGCTTTTAAAGTTTTGAGGATGGGGCTGGGGATTTGGCTCAGTGGTTAGAGTGCTTGCCTTGCAAGCACAAGGCCCTGAGTTCGATCCCCAGCACCAAAAAAGAAAAAAAAAGGTTTGAGGATAAAAATTCCTTCCCCGAGGAGCCATCTAGAAGCTTCTCTGTAGCTGATTTCTTGGGCGCCTTTTACAAAGAATATTTTGGAGGGTTGTTTAGTTCCAAATACATTTTAATTGACAAAGACAATGATAAAAACTTTCACAGTCATTTAAGGGAAAGGGGAACACAACAACAACGCAAGACCTATGTCTAGTGCCTTTTCTACCACCTATCAGCTAGTGGCCTTAGGCGAATTATGTAACCTCTCTTTGCCTCTTTACCTCATCTGTGAAATGAGGATAATGATACCTGCCTGAAGGTTGGGCACTGCTCCACAAGGTCCCTTGACATCCCTTCCAAGTTTGAGATCCATGATTTCGTAATTCTGTCAAGCTAACATATATCATAGCAATCACCATCTTGTGTTCTACTCTCCTACTTTCTCTCTTCTCCTCTCATCTGCCATCTCCTTGCAATCAGATACACGCACTTCTCCTTTATAACTATTTCCAGTAAAAATGAATGTAGAGCATTCTTATCAGACAATTTTCTTTAACCATAAGTTTGAAATATGCTTGTATTTAAGATAATTAACCTGTCACAGTTAAAACACCATGTGTCTATTAATTATCTAGTTAAATAGGTGCAGGTGAAATGAATGGGTGTGTCTAAAGAGCCGTATTTGAAAAATTTAATAGTAGCCACTTAATTTAACTACCCACTGACCTCATCTAAAACTCATGAGAACAAAATGGTTAGGCAGAGCTTCTCGGTTTCACCTGCAGTGGGAACAACTCCACAAATAGCACTAGTGAATAAGAAATCTGCAAAATTCAACCAGCTACTAGAATATTCAAAGTGGAAAGATAATTCCTTTAAAAATCTGTGTATCAAAAATGACCCAGTTTTGCCTACGTTTGCTGAGTTAATTCAAACTAAAAACATTATGTTCTGCTTTTAAAGCCTCTATCATTTTCCAAAATGGAATAGGACATGGTAATTGTTCAAGTGCATTGAAACTTCTTTGAGTGACCACTTGTACTTTGAAGATTTCTTGTTAAACCTCTGAACACTGCACTTAGGCAGATCTCATGGTAGGAGGCTTATAAACCAGTTTATTATATTAGTATCTTGCTACATAGTTATGTGGCCACATGATACATTCATTAAGAACGAAGCATTAGAATCAGACAGACTTGGCTATTAATCCTGGCACTTACACCTAGTAACACTGGGTAATTATCCTAAATTTCCTCATCTGCAATAATGTTAGGGTACCTTTCTTGAAAGTAAAAGAAATGGTGTATGTAAGTCATGCACTCATTTTTTTTTTTTTTTTTAGTACTAGGGATTGAACTCAGGATCTTCACTCTGAGTTACACTCTCAGCTCTTTCTTTTTCATTTTGAGACAGGGTCTTACTAAGTCCAGGCTGGGTTTGAACTTGCCATCCTCCTGTTTCAGCCTCCCAGAGTGCCACCATGTCAGACATGATGCAAGTGCTCTATTACGAAGAGGGCCAGACAGACAACTCCTAACTTGGTTGTGATGGTGTTCTTTGGGCCTGTAACTACTCCTGTCTCACAGTAATCACAGAAGGGTCAGTGACTATTATTGTTGTTGCTATTAAATGTATTATCACTTTAACCCAGAATTAAGTATTCAACTGTAGATACCATTAACATTTCAAAGCACAGCAAAACACAAACACTTGGCTCACGGTGCACTTGCCCACACCTGTGAGCAGCTTTTCCAAACTCAGTTTCTGTGTAAAGGGGCTAAAATCCTGAGGTACAAACAAGCAAGACTGAGAGCCCATCGAAAGGAAGAACATGAAATGAGCTATAAATCTGAGTTACATTGAAACTGTCCAGAAGAGCAGAATAGAGTGATGCTTAAGAATACGAACTCTGTAGCGCTTGATTAGGCTTTAATCCAGACTCTGACATTTGCTAGATTCATGACATTGGGTAAATTACTTAATCTATCACTGCTTCAGTTCCTTCACACCGAATACAGGAATAATAATTGTCCCTACTTCAAAGAGTTTCTATGAATATTGAAAGGGCTAATTCATAAAAAATTCTTTACAGTAGTGCATGGCACAGGATTAGGGTTAAACAAATGTTAAATAGTATTATTATTGTTGTTATTAAAGATGCCACAAAGCATTTATCATTGGCCTGTGGGGGCAAATATGAGACAGCTGAGATGAGCTTCCCTAGGATAGTGCGGAGAGAATACTTCAAAACCCTTCGCAGGTTATGTTTGGTTACTCTGCTGTATTTCCAGATTGTGTTCCATACGGTGTCAATATGTGTTACATTAAAGAAAAGAATGCCCCAACCTATAAATTTGGTATAGTTAGACAATTCTGAACGTTAGAAAGAGAACTTTCTTACTACAGTCAAGTATTTAGTATGCTACTAATACTCTTCAGTATGTTACTTCTCCGAGTAGTTAGTATGCTCATGTGTCAGGTCATTTCCTAAGAGATGAATACGTTATTTCCCAAAATTATTATACCAATGTTGAAAATGTGCTGTTAAATGCAATAAATATTGGGAAACAGTGATGGGAGAGGGCAAAAAGGAGTGTCTTAGAGTGAACATAAGGCACTATCCTCATTTATTCAACTTTAAGAAAATAGAGAAACTTGGCTTGGGAAAGCTATTTTGAAACGGAACTGAGAGAAACAGATAAATGGGCAGGACCCAGAGGTGCACTGAAATCACCTCATACTAGCTTATGAGAGTTAAGTGCTAAATTTTCAGAAAATTTGAAAACTAGTTTTGAAAGAAAGCTAGTCTTCAATAAAGCATATAAACTTACAACTGAATTCGTAATGTTAAAAGCAAACCGATATTACCAAAAGCAATCAATCACTTGGTAGATATTTGACTGCGTTGTACTATCGTGCAGGCTCTTAAGGTCACTTGCACTTATTGTACCCGTATGGTACAGACACTCCATACGGGTGAGGCACCACACGTCTCCTCCCAGCACTGCGTCCAGAGAACTCACCACAGTAACTTGAAATCAGCAGTGCTGAGAACGCGGTACCCTGGAAATTGACAGATGGTTCAGATCATGACTTGATTTATTGCTTTGTAGATTGTGATAAAGAATGTGATAAAGAAAACATTCATGCAAATTAAACTTTTAAAAATGTGTCATAATGATAGCAGTCACGTTGTCAGAAACACACAGAAATTTATGGAAATATTCTTGAAAAACTCGCATACTACTTACATGGTGCACCAAAGAAGTCACTCACATAATTTATCAACCAAGGCGCTGAGGCTCTGACTTACATCTTTGCGCTTCGCTTTCATCTTGCTAATTAAACAAAAATTTCAGCCAGTATGCATGTCAGAGCTGGCTGTAGCACGGACAGTTTCGAGTGCAGCAGTTAGGGAAAGGATGGAAATAATGTAGGGAGGTGCAACGGTAATGTCTTCCTTCAGTGCTGGTCTTGTGGAGCAAGAGTGAACGTCATCTCCAGAAGTTATCTTACCCAGAAAATAGTTAATGATTTTGTTTTGTCGCTCTTTGAAAAACCAAGAAGAGCAATAATTTGGAAACGAGTAGGGCTGTTCTTAAGAAATTTATTTTGGGAGATCAGAAGACTTTCTGTTTCCCCTCAGAAACATCCCTCATGGGTCGAGTCGAATCTGCTTTATGTCATGAATTTCTGAGACTAGGCCAACTTCTCTATCTGATATTTTCTTCTAGTTGAAAAAGATACACTTTAGATGTAGTAATATGGGTCTACAAAGAAAGAATATATGTTTAGAAATAAACATATAAATCTAACAAAATGTTCAATTTGGAAAGGACCTAAGAGATTGTCTGATTCACTGCAGATATTTTCCAGATTCATATTCTATTGTAACTATGTGCATTTATCTTCGGGAAGATAGCAGTGTTTTATTATATTCTTTCCTTTTAGTTATAACAAAAATTTTTATCTATAGAAGATACCGAGAGAAATACAATCAAATATTATTTCAGAAAGGGGGCAAATTAAATTGTTTTTAATAGCATTTGTTTTTGGACAGAGAACCGTCAGGCCATTTTGGAGTTGAAATTTATTGATTATCGTCATTGTGTAAAAGTCTGTATGTTTACATAGCATCAAATCTTTTTAATAATAGTTGGAAGAATTTATAACATTTGTTTCACCACTTACCATCCCCTCCAATTAAATTCATTTTCTCACTTCTTCCTAATCCAGACATCTCACGGAATTACTTCAATCCTTAAATTTCTAGCGCAGCAAGAGATGGCCCATGTTTGAGCTGATGACTGTTATTCCAACTCACAGCATTACTGATAACTAGCTTAAGAAATTCATCACTCATCTTCTTCTCCATCTTTCTATTCTCCTACTACCAACTCTAGCACACTTTGCCATTCTAATGACCTCACATCCATCTCCAAAACTAGCCATGTTTCTGTGAAACGTGTAGAAATGTCTTTTTTTTTTAATTTTATTTTAATGGTACATCTCAGATGTACATAGTGATAACATTCATCATAGGGGATTTGTACCTGTACGTGATAAGTCTTGCGGCTTCTTTTCTTTCCCCTCCCCTCACCCATTCCTCCTTCCCTATTTACAAAAGCTTTGCAAAAATGTCCTTTCTAACATATCTTCCAACTTTTATTTTCATATTAACAAAATACGCAATTCAATGTTTGCATTCTCCCAACATATTCATACCCTTATACCAAGATATCTACAGAAAATTAAATTTCATGGTAGAGATTACCCAGTCTAGTGTTTTACAAGCATATTATACAGCTTATTATTTGGCATTTGACAGAAAAATTTTATTTACTGAAAAATTTCTCAGGGTCTTTAATGTGTTAACAAAATTGTAATTTCCTAGTGGATTAAAAAATACGGAATCTTCCAAATGTATGTGCTCATGAAAACTTTTCCCTAAAGTGCTAATTGGGGTCATAATTCCATGGAATGTGCTTTGATGACTAATGCTCTCCTCATATTACAAAAAGAATAATGGGATCTAGAGAGAGAAGCAACAACTTGCCCAGAATACCTCACATCTATAGGGTAGAAAATAGGTGTGTAGGATTTGTATGGAAGACTAGACCTTTGAGATCTTTCTCACACTTGGGTTTTCAGGACCTTTTCATGGTCCAGCCACACCTCTTTTTTGATTTGTAGTAGTCAACAGACCATAAGAGCTAGTGACCAGTAAAGGTAAAAGTTACTATAGCATGGAACTTTGGAGATTGGACTCAGCATTATGCTCCTTACAATTTTGTTGAAGTAGGAGATATAAGTGAGGCCTCAGTATGTCCCAGAGTGATTCAGATGTTCCTGGTTTCTAAGAGTTTTCCTAATTTCCTCCATGACAATGCTCCTATCTTAAGGCTCATAATTTTCAATTTTTGTTTGGGAAAATCAAGTCACTGTAGGTAGAAGATACACAAAATTTAGCAATAATAAGAGTCTTTCGACAAATTTCATTCAACTCATATGATACAGCAGACACTGTGTTAGGCCCTAGGAATAAAGCTGGCATCATGGGATTTACTCTCTCTTCAGGGATGCCCACTAGTGAACAGGCAGCGATGCAGTGTAAGTGTAGAGCATGGCGGGGAACCTAAGGCACACATGCTGCAGTGGGTCGTGCCAGCAGCCAAGCATTAGATGACAGCTGTTTGTTCTAAATTAAAACCTCAGTATTCGGCTTTAATTACAGTGTTGGCACTTTGTGATAAATATGTGGGTTTTAGGTTGCAGTTTGGGCACCAGATCTCTCACTCACTTTGCCATCACTCATGTGGAGTGACACAAAAGCAGAGATGAGAGACAACCCTGACTTGAAAGTGAGGAGGTCCGGGAAGACTTCACAGAGGAAGCGACATGCAGGCATTAGGTGAGGGTGACAGGGGTTGGGCAAAGTGGATTTTAAGCTAAAAGAACATTTTCAAGGATTCTAAGATTGAAGAGAATTTAACACGTTTGAGGAACTGACAGACTCTGATGTAGAAGAGGTAAGCAATGAGGCCGGAGCAATAATGCTGCTAGTAGCCCTAGAGCATTTTGAGGAGAGGAGTTCTGTATTTAAAGGTCCACAGGGGTGCTTCATGGAGAACTGACAGGAACTAAAAAAACCAAACAAGACAAAAACAGTAAACAAAGAGACAGGCGGAAGGCTGCTGCAGTCATACTGTCGTGATGTAGTGGATGATGGCCTGTGCTAAGGGAGTCGCAATGTAGAGTGGGAAAGGTGCAAAGAGTTTATGAGGGGAACTAATAGGACTTCCTCGATTGACATTGGGGGACAGGTGATACAAAGCCAGCCGAGTATGAGCTGGGTGACAGTGGGCCGCTCACAGAATGAAAATGCCAGTAGAAGAAAACACTCGAGGAGGGTAAATAAGAATATATTAAAAGATATTTTAGGAGGTAAGTTTTATGATCATATTCCTTCAGTTACCATTCTATATAAACCAAATGCAAAATGTATATTTTAAATGTATCCATGCCTTATGTCATATTACACATCAATCGGTAATATAATACTAAAGAATTCCTTTGAATTATGTAATAAAATCTAGAAAGAATCTTTGCCCCTCTCCTAGATATTTATAGAGTATTTCTAATCCTCGACTACTACTTACTTTCCTGGCTTTCCGGGTTCTAAATATGTTTTCGGTATAATAAAAAATACTGAAAGTTTAAAATTACCGAGCAGAAACAAATTCAAATTGTGAGCAAGAGATAGACTAGCATATCTGTATTTTTAAAGGCACCATGTGATTTTGTTTCAGACCTCCAGATTGCTTTGTGTTCCTTTTTAAATCGTTTTCTTACAGTTGGTAAAAATCCCCCATGTGAGAATACCTACAATTATAGGAGCTAGTGTTTATAGCAACTGACAAGGCTGAATTAAACAATTATTATCTCCATTTCAGTATGGTTTATGAAAACAATAAAATCCTTTCAAGGAAGCTGAATTTTAAACGATTTAACTGAATTTGTAATCCTGTTTGCTTGGAGCTATCGTACTAATATCTCAGTCAATTTTTCTGTCCCTGAGACACAATATGTGACACCCACAACTTAAGGGGGGAAGGTTTCTGTTGGCTCACTTTTCAGTCCATAGTCAGCAGACTCCAAGGCAGGAGGGCTTGGCAGAGGGGCCCGGCCCAGGAGAAGCTGCTCAAGTGGTGGTGAACGGGAAGCAACAAGTGAAGGGAGGAGCAGGGAGAGACACCCTTCCAGGCCATGCCTTCGGTGACCTTCCTCTTCCAACCAGGCCCCACCTCCTAAAAGCATGTCAGCTATACTACCGCCATAATCCAGTCACCTTCCAAAGGTCCCTTATGTGAGGTTCTTGAGGGACATCCAGATATAAACCTGTGACAACTAAATTAGGATCAAAACTGTTGACACAGAAAAATGACCCCTAAAAATTGTGCAAAATTTAAACAACTCATAATAAAACACAAAAGAAAAGAAGTTATAAATTTGACATGTTAGCTAAGCTGGCAAAATTTCAGGAATTTTCATGGAAGAACTCTGATGAATTCTTAGCAAAAAATCAATATGAACTCCTTTTATATTCAAGGAGGGATGCCAAAAATAATAGAAATCTATTTTTAAAAAGAAAAGGTATCTCAAATTGCAGAACTGCTTTTTTATTTATCACAATTGTGTTTTGCTTGTTCCCATTTCATTTTAAATAATATCTCACAATATTACATGAAAGTGGTAGAAACAAATATTTTAAATAAAGTTAATTAGTTTTATGGAACCCTTTCCCTATATATTACAAATGTTAAATGATGACTGAAATATTTTCCTCATCAGAACGTCTCAGACAATCATGAGATGTCAGTGCCGCAGGATTTGAGGTCAACAGGTACAGGAAATGTTCTTTTATAGCCCTGTGCATTGTGTGCAGCTTATCAATTCATATTTATAAATAATTGGCTATGAAATTTAACTGTGGACTTGAAGACACCGAAGAGCACACAGACCAACGATGAATAGAAGATGCAGAGAGAAAAAATAGTGCTTTTCAATCACCCTATATTTGTTGCTGCTTATTCCTCTTGGGTATTTACAGTGAGGGCCACCAAAGCCAGTGAAAGTAATGTTTTAAAGTCTATGGTAATCTTATTGGGTGGAAAAATCAAAAACTAGACTTCAGGGCTACATCAATTAGTCGTTGTTTGAGGAAACATTATTCTCAAGGAAAGTGAGTCCATTCAGCACGCATTTTGCTTCTTAAATCTTAGCCAATCCCTAAGCAATGCATTTGTGATAGGGAGAGAAAATGAAGTTCATATTGTGTCAAGAAAATGCAATCTGGTAAATACACTAGAATTTTATTTCCCCACTTTAAAGGCTTAGGCCATAGGAATAAAGATAGATTAACATCTTACCAAAAGAAAATAAAATTCTCTTTGGAGAATATTATCACCAACAATTTTTCAAAGACAATGTCCAACATTCAATTCAAAATTAACAGGCATACTTAAAGAACAAATGACTGAAGCTCAAGAGCAAAAGTAGAGAATGGAAATGAATCAATGATTGATCCAGATACTGAAATTACCAAGCACGGGCTTTAAGACAACTCTAATTAATATGTTCAAGAAAAGATATTTTGATTAGTACATGTTTGCAGTACATTGTGGGGAGTTGGTACACACATAACACATTCTTAATTCTTTTTATGTTCCCTTTCCCTCCCCTTCCACCATCTCTTGGTCCCTTTCCCATTTTAAAAAACAGAAAATATCACCAGAGAACTCGAGTTATATTTTTTAAAGGCAATCAATTGAAATTATAGAATTTAAAAATATAATAACCACAATTAAAATTCAAGTTCAAGAAATGGGTTTAATACCGTAGAGTGGTAACAGAATACAGAAGCAATCCCCTTCATTGCAGTTCAACAGAAAATACCTAAATTGGTGCCCAGCAAGAATAAAGGAGAAATATATTCAGAGAAGAGTCCAGGAGACATGTGGGACTCAGAAAAGATCCATCGCATGCGTAGCTGAGGTTCCAAAAGAGCAGAGCAGAGCACTGGTCAAAAGTTTTGCAAAACCGATGAAAGACAACAGAAATGTAAGAAACTCTTTGTTTTCCAGCAGGATAACTGCAAAGAAAACCATGTTTATACACATTATAATAAAGTCATTGAAAGCCAAAAACAGAAAAATCTTAAGAGCACTTAAAGAACAAAAGATACGTCATCTTCAAAGGGATAACAGAAGACCAACAGCTGACTTTTCACATTTTTCAAGAGAAATGTTAGAAACCAGAAGAAAATAAAATGACATTTTTAAAGTGCTTCAAGAAAACAACTGCCCACTTAGAATTTGTCATCTAGGGGAAATATCCTTTAAAATGAGAACAAAATAAAAATGCTCACACAAATAAAAGCAAGGAATTTTTTGTCACTAATGAAATAAAGCAATCCTGCAAGCTAAAGAGAAACTCTCCCTAATGAAAAGTTGATTGTATGAGAATACATGAAGAACACGAGAAAGAGTGAATAGGTAGGAAAACCTGAACAAACATTCATTCTAAACAACATAAAAACTAAAATGACATCAGACTACAACACGCAGATTAAAAAGAACTGCTCTAACCAGTTTAGTGGAACCGTTTTGCAGCTGTTCGGCTGGGACGAAGACAAGCACAAGCCATTGTGTGAAGACAAAGCAAAAGCATCCAGACGCCTTGGAAATCCAGGAAAGATTTTTCCGATAAGGTAACAGACATAAATCATCTCTGATTACTCCTCTTAATAAACATCCTCTCCATTTTACTTTCTAAGTGCCACACATCCAAAGTTTGGGAGTTTACATGTCAGCGTCTCTATCATTTTAGGCCTACCACCATTACTGACTCTTACCGCATCTCGAACTGAAATATTCTTTCTTCTTATAAGGAATTTATATTTATGTCATCTTCCCTAAGAGGATTTAAGTTATTCAAGAACATCATACCTTATTCATCATTGTTTATATTCCAGTAACATCTACAGAATTGATGGATGAATCAATGGGTGGGTTGAAGAAGGGAGAGGTGGCTGGAGAGGCCTCTGTGACCGCTATGCAGGGGAAAATGGGTTTTGCTATGATTTGGCAATTGTTTAACTGTCCATCAAGGCCTATCACGCTGTTTTTTCTCTCTTTTTCTATGGTTTTAATCACATACTTGCTGGATCAACAATACATCAGGAACATATCCAAGCCCATAAAAACTCTCAATAATTATGCTTGGCCTTGAAGCCAATTAGGAAGGTAAAATGATGAGAAAAATGATGTTGATGATCTTATTATTTGATGAAGGGAAATAGAAAACACAAAGTATTTTCTAATAAATTCAACTGGTTATAATTTGCAGAGTAAAATATGAGCAAATGTATGGCCTTGAAATCGGTGTTCCTCTTTTTTTTTTTTTTTGGTCTGCATCTGGACAGGGAAAGTAACCAATATTCATGGTAAAATGAAAACAAAATCCTGAATTGTTCTTTTGTGGAATGCTCTGGCCTGCATACAGGTAGAAGAAGTTTGTAAAAAGAATCTACATTCAATTCTGTACAGGTAAAAATGGCTCCAATACCAGCAATCCAGAAAAGAAACGCTGCCTGAACTTCCATTTATACTGTGAAATGAACCTCAGCCGACACACTTACCACACAACATTTTGCACAGAATAAATATTCAAGCAGGTAACCTGAGCCTTTCAGAATTCAGCGGCAGAGGCGCTTGACTTGCTAACTGAAGGCACTGAGGAAGAACCTGTGAGATGCACTGAGTTTCGCATGGTCCTTAGAAACAAAATTAGGCAGAATTGATAGCATTTCCCATTAAGTTCCTGAGGTAGACCCACTTAGATGCCCAACCAAAATTCATTCTCCTCTTCTTCCCAACATTCACAATTTCATTGGAGATCACAATGGGTCAGCTTAACGCACACAATGCATGATCTTATAGTCTTCCTTGCATCTGAAGATGTGTCACATTACACAGTTCTAACCAATGAAATGTAAGTAGAAACTAAGTACAGATTTCTGACATTCTTTCCACCCCCTGGAATAAACACTATCCTCTGCTTCTTTCCTCCTTTCTGGAATATGGGCACAACGATTAGAGCTGGAGCCATAATGTAACCATGAGGAAAGAGAATTGTGAGGACCTCTGTTTTAATTACTCCAGGTGTGAGCCCAGTTCTAACAACTGCACACCACACTTCCTATATGAGAAAAATAAGTGCATGTATTCTGAACCAATGATTTTGAGACTTTCTGTTACATTTGGCTGAAATGTATTCAATCCCAGGATGAAACACCCCTCAAGAACATGAATTCTTTCTCATCCATCTCTACTAACTACTAACATCTACTGTGTGATCCTGACCACTGAGCATCATGAGTAGTAGAACACACATTGAGACATTTCAAAAGTGGTTACTTGCAGTTGAGCTCTGTCAGTGAGGAGCCTGCCTCGATGGCAGCTGGCCTCCTGCCTGAAAATGCATGAAGACTTCGGAATCACACCTGTGAGAATCAACTGCTTTTCTGTGATCCCCTAGATCAGAAATGGGGTGAAAGTTAATCATGTCAGAGCATCATCATAGGCTAACAGGAGATGCAGGCACAGAGGAAATACAGTAATGGAGAGAAAGTTCACCCTTCCACCTTCACGAATGGCTCCAAGCAATATGCCAAGATTGGACAGATAAAGAGATGAAATTTCACCTGAGGTTTATTCAAGAACTTTTTAGGTGACAGACCCTTGACGCTACTAGTCAATTTCGGACTTCAGAAAAATCCAGACTTTCAAAAAGTAGCTATGCATAGCAGAATGCTTCGAGGCTCCGCTATGTCTTGCTATGTAAAGAGTCGCTCCCGAATTGGCAGCATTAGCATCAACCAGGAGCTTGTAGGCATGCAGAATCTCAGGCCCATCTCAAGAGATACAGTCAAGCGATACGTTTGTATACCAAAGTCTGAGATGCACTCTACTGGAAGATCTTAACTATTTTCTGCTTTGATGTTTAGTAATTAGCTGGGTATATTTAAGTCAACAAAAACAGAAGAAAATTCATTTCTCCCTTAGTTTATAAAACTTTTCATTAATAATATTTCAGGGATTATGATGCATCTAAGTTCTAATTCTTTAGAATATCTCTCACAGAACTTTTCCACACAATTTCATAAAATGATTGATTTTTTAAAAAATCTTGAGATAAGTTAATAAATGAAAGAGAAAGTACTCTTCACTGGGATATGAACTTGCCAAATCTAGAGATTGGTGCCTCTTGTAATGGTGTATGTTTCTCTTGTTCTCATTCAGGGTGAGATTTTGACTATTTCATTTAATAACCTCAAAGGCCACTGGGAATTCAAACCAGCCTCCACTCGCTTCTGCCAACATTCACTCACTGGGAGGGTCTGAGGCAAGGCCAGATGACTTCCCTGGAAGACAGGTGATTCATTTTCCTTGAGTTTACTGTCATTGTCAGAAATTACCACAGAAAATGGATATAATGAGGTTAGGATACCAGAACTCTATTTGCTGATCATACCTATCCCAGAAATGATACAACTGTGAGTAAAATTATTGCCTGCATTTCTTCAAAGAAACATGCTGGGGTAGGAATGGGGTGGGTAATTTACCAAGTGTCCATTTCTCCCATTCACAGATATGCACATTCCTTGGAAGGAGGGATTGAAGTTTAAAAAATTACAGATGACATGCAGAGAACATGCAGTTTCTTTATTTTCTTTATAACCTATTGGATTTTCTTTATATCTAAGGGAGGGGAGGCACTACTTTAGTTCAACATTATAAATTTAGTCTAATACAATCCTAGTATATGTGCTGACAAAGTGTGCAATTTAGTCTCATAAAATAAAAAGCCTATTAGTGTAAATGTTCAGTCTTTTAGATAAAATCCTTGACCTTTCCCATTCCGCCCCTGCTCTGGTACTCTCCAGGAAGGCTGCTAGAGGTGTGGAGAAGGGGTGGGCCTCACATGACTTCAAGATGCACTAGCAGGGCACCAACCTTGAATTCACACCTCATGTTGTCTTCTCCTTGTCCTCCCGAGGTGTGGCCACTCTGGGCTGCTCTCTGGTGGCCCTCAGGAACCACTGGGTGTGGCTGGCTATGGCCTTGTACTGGTGGGTTGGTATAGATTGTGATCTCTCTGTCAGTCAGATCTAAACATCTCTAAGCAATTTGGCCTCATCATGGCTCACAAGGGAACATACAGACACCTAAATCTTGGGCATGTTCTCTACCTCTATCTTGACCGAGGCTACCCCACCTAATCACTTGATGCCTTGCTTCAGGGACTGTGGGAGACACCCTGCCCCCCACTCAGCTTCCCTCAGCATCTATGAGGAACACAGAGGTATCATCCTAAGTGCCTCATCTGCTTTCCTTGCTACCTTCTGCCAATAGATGTGCTATTTCCCTTGGCAATGATGCAAGTAGATGCCGGTGAGGTAGAATTCTATAAAGTTGAAGGAGATGGTGTGGACACATAGGAAGAACACAGAATCTTGCATTCTGTCTTCTCGCCAGGCTTCTCTTTCCTCCTCCCCAATATCTCTATTGCTAGAGGGTGCAGATTTCTGGCTTTTCAAATTAAATAGAACAGAGAAGTGTTTCAACATTCTACTTGCTAAAATGAAAGAAACAATTTTTAAATGATTCCCTATTTTAATGCTATAATTTCTTATTTGCCTGTTTTATTTCCAGATTGGTTCTTACTCAGTGGTTTCCAATGTATTAGCCTTGAGTTGTTTCTGTTACCTACTGAGCTGAATCCAACTCTAGGAGTGCTGAAATCCTATTTATAATATGCTTGCATTCCTAACTGTTTCCATTAAAAATGTAATGTTCAGGTACAGGTGTAAATATTTCCGTGGCAAAATGTAAAAAAGTTTGTTGTGATGGGAGAATATGTTAGAAAATCGTTTTTGAAAATTTCTACCCCAGATAGAGTTATTTGTAAATGTAGATATCTCAATTAGTGCTCAACAGAGAACCAAGATTAAAAAAAGTGATTGCTCTTCTGGGGAGAATCTTTTTACTCTCATTGTTCAGATTTTTGAGTAAACAGTGATTTTAAAAAAGCAAGCTGACTTTTAGTTGGCTCTAACTCTCAACAGACAGTTCATCCCTGTTGTTTGCACCTCAGGTGAATCGCTTACATTGTCATCATCCCCCCCACTTTGGTTTGCTTTTGGTAATACAGTTTGTGCTAAGACCAGTGAGTTCCATGAATATGATCACATTGCCAGTCTTTTCACTGTAAAATGAATTTCTCGATCTAAGAATGGTGGTCTTGGCAAAAGACTGTAAGCACAGAAGAAAAATTGAATGTGCAATACATCAATATGTCTCTGCTCTCTCCAGGTAGCTACTGCTTCGCCAGGAATCAAGATGTACCAGGGACTTACTGCTGGCCCCTGTGCTACCAGATCAGCCTTGGTGATGTCAATTCCATGTATGTCACTGAGCACACACCTTTCTCTATTCTTGTCACTATAAAAATTTTCTGGTTCTTCATTTCTAATTTGAGCTGTGAACTCAAGGGCCTAAGCCTATTGTTTGCTTTTTGCAAACTCTCTGACACAATCAGATGTAATGCGATCTTAAAATATCCTGTTATCTTTGTAATCATCATTGTTTGCATAGCAATTGGTTGCAGCCTCTATTACTCAAGACCTTGCCCTCCATCAGCTCACCATGTCACACCATCACCAGTAATAATTTGTGGAATCATGGCACATGTTGTCCATTACCAGAGTGCAGTTTCTACCTAGCCTAGCCATAAAACATGCAAGTAACCCTGTTTTCAGAATGCTCTCCAGAAGGTCTATTTCCAAAGTTGTTCTTTGTACCAAGTATTGAATCAGCCAGCATCCTAACAAGGGAAGACAGGCATAGATCAGGACAGAGAAGGTGGATAACAGAGCTAGAGAACAAGACGAGTCAGAAAAATAAGGCACTTAACAAGGGCCGAGAGCCCAAAAATGTATTGATATTGATATTTATTTATTAAAGACCTTTCATTTGTTGTGCTGTTCTTTAGTGAAGAGACATGCATGATTCCTTCTATCTAACCTTTGTCTCTCATGTCCACAGTTTTAGTACTTGGCTGTCCAAACATTAATAAAATGATGACTTGGTTTAATGCTTGGCTCCACTACTAGATTTATAGCCCAACAGAGTGACCCCTACAGAAGTCGCCAGTATTAGCACTATGACCATACAAACTGCACACCCAGCAGCCATTTATTTGAAGTTCTAAAACAAGCTCTACACAAACTCCTAATCCCTCATTTTCTTAAAATTTTTTCCACCACGTGGGATGGTGCCTGACCCAACATGATGGGGCATGACATAATGGATGTCAGAAGAATCAAGAAAATGTAGGGAGAAATGTGTCAAGGGAAAACACATAAAACTTTCTGCCAGATCTTTCATTCCAGACTTGCTGGAAACTCAGACCTACCATCATAGGATTTGGTAGTCAAAGCAAACTTTGAATAGTACTAGAAAAACTTTGACATGTGAAAATTGGCAGTCTGTGTTGCTTCTGATTCAGCATAATTTCTTAAGCTGCTTGACGTGTTTGTGAATGAGTATAAGACACAAAAGCGCATGTTTTTCTTAAAAGAGAAAGAGTTTCAAGTGTTTCCGTGAAACTGACATACAGACTTTGCTTAGGGAAATCAGAGCCCTACTCTATTCACATGCCATCACCTTGCCAGAGATGGTTCCCTTTTCTAGATCCGAATTACATACTCTAGTGTTTAACATCATCTTTAAATCAATAGTATCGATGACCAATTGGTTTACTTAGAGAAAAAAATGTTCTACAAAGGCAAGAATATGACTTAGTCCCTTTAAATTTTAAAGTTACGGTCTTTCAGATCCTGATTAAAACTATAAATTCAGTTATGCAACTAACATGTGCATTGCAAGTATAGGGCAGCATCACACAGATGAACTAGTACAACTTCTCCAAAATGTGGGTCCCTGACTATGTGTTCCTTCTCCTGCTTTGGAATATCATACCGGACCTTACACACCTTATCATATTTAGTCAAATTTCCTGGCTAATCCAGGCAAGGGGAAAGAAAGGTAACTTTAATCTCTAACTCTATTCCAAAGTAAATCCTGTATTCACTGAAGGTGTCTTAATTATAGTCAAAAGTAATTCTTGTCTAGAAAGCATTCATATTCATGAATATTTGTTGAAAGCAGCTGTATGTCCAGCACTATTTGAGGCACTATAGGTGTAACAGTGAACATAAACAAATAAATACCTTTATTGTCATGCAGCCTACATCCCAGTGGAAAGAGGCAGATAGAGAAAAATTCATTTAAAAATATAGTTTATAAAAATGGAAGTCAATGGAAAGAAACCAGGAAGAAGAATGTCAGAGAGGCAGGCAGGGGTCAGTTTTAAATGGGGTAGTCACAGAAGGCTTTATAGAAAAGAAGTCATCTTTAAGGGTTGGGGATTTAGCTCAAGTGGTAGAGCACTTGGCTAGAAAGCACAAGGCCCTGAGTTTGATCCCCAGCACCCCTGCCCCCCAAAAAAGAATTCTATTGGGGGAAAAGAAGGAAGGGAAAAAGAAAAGAAAGAAAAAGGGGGGGAAATGGAAAAATGTAAATAAAGCTGTTGTAAATAAGGAGGGGAGGGGGAGTAGAAGGGAGCGTGGAAGGGGAAGTGGAAGACGGAGTGGAAGGGGGTGTGGGAGAGGAGGGGAAAACCAAGATATATCATGTACAGGTACAAATTAACTATGATTAATGTGATCATTATGTATACATGTTCTTGATGAATACAATTTTTTTAAAAAAGTCATCTTTTGACCCAGACCTTGGAGAAGGTAAGAGCAAGTGTCCCGTGGAGATCAGGGACAGTCAGTACAGCGCAGAGATGAACTCAAAGAGGAAGAAGGGGCCTTGGTGCATGACATTGCAAGCCATTATGAGGACCTTCTCTTTTACACTGGAGAATTTGGGACATCCTGGTGACTCTTTTAAGCACACGGTGTGTTTTATGATCATTCAGTTACAATCTCTCAAGCTGCTTTGTTGAAACCAACTGTAGACTAGCAAAGACAGAGGCAGAGAATCCAGTCAGGAGGTCATTGCAGTGATCTAAATGAGAGAAAACAGTGGCTCGGGCCAGAGAAGAAATAATAGGAGAAATGGTCAGGGCAGAGTTCTTCCCCAGAATTTTTCAGAAGTTAAAAGAAAAGAAAAATAGTGTGAGGGTATTTCTAGGCTGGAATCAAGAGACAGGGCTCACAAGCACTGTTTGGACTAGTAATTCTCAAAGCATAGTATCTGGTTCAGAGCCTCAGCATTGCCTGAAAACTTGCTAAGAACACAAATTCTTGGGTCCCATCAAGTAGTTTCTGAATCTACTGAACCAGAAACTCTGAAGATTGTGTCCAGGGTCTGTTTCCTTCTAGGCGATTTTGTCTTTTATCACACAAAACTCTCTCAGATCCTATAGTCTACCCAAGTTATGTAACTATACCATGCATCCTACACTACTGGTTTATATGTATATAATTCAGTAAGCTGAGAAGAAAAATATTTTAGGTATTGGGGTTTTTTTTATTTTAAGGATCTTGAGGTTTACAAATTAATTATTGCTTGTGTCTAAAATCATCACCTACTCAATTCTCCCTTCATATCTGAGTTGGTTACATTTTTAAATCTTGCCTATATTTATAACTTCCAGCCAGAATCCAGGAAAACATACCCTACAAAATGAGTTTGAATCCACACACTCTTTTGCATATGTCCCTCCGCACTGTTGACTTTTAATCAGGAAGTCAGAAATGACTTTTTTTCCTTTTTTTTTTTTTTTTGAGTCAGGGTCTGGCTATGCAGAAGGCTGGCCTTAAACTCATTATGTAGCCCAGGCTGGCCTCGAACTTGCAGCTATCCTCCTGCCTCAGCCTCCCGAGTGCTGGGATTACAGGAGTGTGCCACCATACCTGGCTCGGAAATGACTTTTTATAATAATACAGTACTACATGTTAGAGGTGCCAAAAGGGATTGTGGCCAGTTGATGTGCTTGTCCCTAAGACCTTAAGCGCAAATGTTGAAGGAGTTAACAAATGCGTGAAGTATGCCATAGGTGAGACAATAGGGGATGGTAGGGGCGATGGAAAGTGGAATATGCTTGCATGACTTTGATACAAATTACAAAACTATAAAAATACTGTACAGACCAAGAGAAACATGTCAGTTATTGATTCAAACTATAGGACCTATTTTATAAACTGGTTTATTACTAGTAAAACCACTGTGGAAATCAGTATGGAGATTCCTTAAAAAAACTAAAAATAAAAATTCCATTTTACCCTTCTAAGTATCTTCCTGAAAGAGTTAAAGCTACTGTTATAGTGATACGTGCATACCCATGTCTATAGCAACACAATTCATAATAGCTAAATCTTGGAAGCAGCCTGTACGTCCATCAACGGATGAATGGATAAAGAAAATGTGGTATTTACGCACAGTGGAGTACTATGCCACCATAAAGAAAAATAAGTTTATTTGTAGGAAAATGGAAGCACCTTGAGACCATAATGTTAATGAAATAAATCAACCACAAATTTTAAATATTACATGGTTCCTCTTACATGAGAAGCCCAAAATATAAATGAAGAGCAAAATAAAAGATAGATAACAGGAAGTAGGGAGATAGATCTTCCTCAAAGGGGAAGTAGAATAAGAGATGGAGGGAGGAGGCAGGAAGGAAGAGAAAGGAGAATTTTTTTAAAAAAGAGTTGAAGAAAAGAGGGGCTGGGGATTTAGCTCAAGTGGTAGAACACTTGAGAGCAAGTGCAAGGCCCTGAGTTCGAGTCCCAGCACCAAAAAAAAAAAGGGGGAAAAAATGAAAATGGAACTTTAATAAATGGGAAGAGGACCAAGAGGTGAAAGGAGCAGAGTGGGATGCAAGGGGTGGAGTATGAAAAAAATTAAGATGTGTTATCTACATGTACCAACTCCTCATAATAAATAAAATCATGTATACTGCAAACACGTACTAATAAAAAATGAGTAAAATAACCAAAAAAAAAGAATTGGTGTCTTTCACCTCATTTCCTCTTAGTCTGGTAATTCTACAAAAGAAGCCCAAAGTCTATGGGAAATTTTCTATTTTATTAAAAAGTCTTGCTGAGATATAATTCACATATGTGTTTTTTAGGCTGAATTAGCCCCCATCATCAAATTCATTAGTTGAAGTTTTAATATCCAATAACTCAAAATGTGACTAACTTTGGAGATGGTCTCTTCACAGAGGTAGTTAGATTTAAATGAGGTCATCAGTGTAGGCCTTAATCCAATGGCTGCTGTCTTCGCAAGAAGGGGGAATTTGGACACACGTATGCGGAGGGAAGACAATGTGAAGGACCTAGAGAAGATCACATCAACAAGCCAAGGAGAAAGGCTTGGGAGGAATACTTCCCTCCTGGCCCTCAGAAGGCTCTAACTCTGCCAATGCCTTGACCCTAAAATCCCAG
Organism: Hystrix cristata; assembly: GCA_004026905.1. NCBI lineage: Eukaryota > Metazoa > Chordata > Mammalia > Rodentia > Hystricidae > Hystrix > Hystrix cristata. Next base: position 14,431 of record PVJO010005716.1, on the reverse strand, counting down.
CGTCCAGAAATGTGAGAAGACAGGGCATTACTATATAATCTATCCAGCCCGTGCTTTGTTAGGACAGACCTAGCATAGGAATATAATGCACAATTCACCCATTTAATGTATCCAATTCATGTTCTAAAGTCAACTTTAGAACATTTTCATCACCTCTAAAAAAACTATATCTTTTAGCTATCGGCATCCTACCACTTCATCCTTCCCAGCATTAATCTGGTTTCTTGTCTCTATAGATTTGCCTATTGTGGATATTTCATATAAATGGAGTCATATGATATGTAGTATTGCATGACTGGCCTCCTTCACTTAAGGCATTTTTGAGATTCATCATTGTTGTGACATCTATAAGCAAAGCATTCCTTGTTATAGCCAATCACCACTCCATTATACGGATAGGCTACATTTTGTTTATTCATTAATCGGTTGATAGACCTTTGTGTAGTTTCCGCCTTTTGGCTATTGTGAATAATGCTGCTGCAAACCTTTGTGTAGGAAATTTCTATATAAAGGTAAAACTTTTATGTTTTATTGGTTTTAAAATCTGTTCTAAATGATGAAAACCTTTCGCTATTTCTTTGAGTTGATTTCTGGCAAATTTCTACCTTTTATATTTTCTCTCAGGCTCTCCCATCATTTGTATTTCAACTAAACCATCATAATCCAGTCTCAAGGCTGATTTATGGTCTATTTGCTCAATAATTGCCTACCAGGGAGTTGACTGAAGGATATATGAAGACCCTCAGGGGAGAAAGAAAGTGTCGTTGTAAACTTGGCATCAACTCCATTGTGAAGCTCAGACTGGGGAAGATACGTGGGCGAGAGTGGGGGAGTGTGGGTGTGAAGGGTTGTGTTTGCATTCAGAAACATAAAAGAACTCCCAGGTGTGGAAGGCTGGCTAAGTCATGTTAGATTGAAATGCAGAGGTGAAGCATTGCCAAACAAAGAGAGGTATTTGAGTGAGGCACAGTACACCTGGCCCATCAGCTCATCAGGCTTCTTCATTGCTCACATAAAGACATGATTTATAAGGACCCATTTCACCATTTATTGTAATACGAGCCAATAAAGGGCTGGAAAGCAAGAAGTCACAGAATCTTGATCGTTGCCAAATTATATCATGGAGAGTCTGAAAGAAGAAATTCATGAACACATTGATAGAGGAGGTCTCCAAGTCCCTGTTTTGACTGGGGGTTATTTTCCATTGTTTTCGCCTGGGAATGCAATTTTTAAAATAAGAGTATTCTTGTAGTAGTAATGTGCATGTGGGAGAGTACATTGTGTCTCTATTCATTGTACAAATAATGGTCTCACAGTGCTGGCCCAGCAATTTACTGCACCCCAGACATCATGCTAGATGCTGGAGATGCTGTTGTACAACACAATAGACATGGTCCCTGCTCTCACGCTATCCCTGACAGTTTTGTGAATCAGTAAATTGTTCCTGATATGTCTATTGAAAGTTCCAGGTCTGCTACAATCTTCTCAGACACCTGTATGTGCCAGTTACTGTGCTAGGCACAGAGACTTCGAGTATGACCAAAATACATGGTCCTCGCCTTCAAAGAAATAAGGACCTATGATGTGCATATATGAATGCATATGCTATGAACTATAGGATGTGAATATACCATATACATAATGGAGGATTTTAGGAAGGAAATATTAATAAACACTCATTTTGTCAAAGAATATGGCTGGTAGTTGTACAGAAGAAAAGGATTGGGGAGTTTCCACAGAGAAAGTGATGGTTGAACCAGATCTTCATGGATTTAAAGGATTTGGGCAGGGAGTAAAAGAAGAACAGGGAACTCTATTTGGAAAGAACAACTTGAGGAATGGCCCAGAGGCATGAAAGTGGCATTTGGTAGAAAGGCAAGTGGGCAGACATTCTGTCTTCTCTGTCAGATCCGAAGAGGAAAGGCTCAGACCAAGCGACTGGTCTGGTTAAACATTTCAGTGGAAAGTTAGAGCCAGCCCGTCATTTCTCATTTGAACACCTGGAAGGTCTCACAGCACATCAAAGCAGGCACAGCTTTCTGGGGCTTACCACATATTAAACCTGAATTTCTATAAAAACAGAGGACAAGTTTAATAGGCAAATAATGTTGATTGATAGGATCTCACCATGTCAACATTAAGTACTGACTAAAGCTTACGAAGTAAAATATGTCCTTTAACAAAACTGACGCTAAGTAGTCCTCCAGTTCATTTGGATGATTTTAACTTGGGTATGACTGGCAAAGCTCTCTTCAGGGCTATATATAGGTTGGATTACTGCAAGGCATGCTCAAACTGTGTTTAAACCTAACGGCGCCAATGCAGAATCGTGATGTGCTCTGAAATCAGTTTACTTGGCTCTAACCCCAATTCTTCTCTCCATTAGGTTTAATCTTTCCAACCAACACAAACTCACTTGACCTGAATTATTTTGTCTGTTAAAAAAAAAAAAAAGGACGAGAATCGTGCTTGCATTAATGGGCTGGTGTGGGAATTGAATAAAATAGTACATATATTCGGCCTGGTGCACGTACAACACTAACTTATGTGAGCTATGGTACAAATGTGAGCTTCTTTCAGGTCTCTCCTAGATCTGAGTCCTGCCTCTGTGGGATCTTTGGCAACTGTGGTGGATTGATACGGTCAGCTTGAGCAGGAACACCCAGCTGAACTGAGTCAGTGTGGTTCTGGGCAAACAGGATCCACCTGAGGACTGTTGTCCACACAACATAAAGGAAAATGGGAGCAGAAGATGGCGCTGGCTGTTTCCCAGGAGAAGCTCTGTCACAGCTGGTTCTCCTGAAGGAAACTTGGCTGTTCTTGTCGCAGAGGGAGCTTGGGACCTTGCTGTCATTGAGGATGGTTGCTGTTTGATTCGGGGGAGCTCTGGTCTTCATCCCCACTGTGAGTGTCATACCGTGGTTCCATTATAGATTTCTCCAGCCTTTTAATACAGACCGGACATACCGTGGGTCATCGCTGTGGGCGCCCAGCCCTTGACTGGATCTTTCAGGTCTCCAGTACATAGATAGACATTCTGCATTCTTCCTGCATTTGGCTTGTGTGTGTGAATGTTGTAATGTGTAAATATCCTTTATTAAATCTGTTCTCTTGCAAACCGTCAACTCTAGAAGGTTAACTAATACAGCAGTTTTCTTAGTTCTAAGCCTTGGTTTCCTCATCTACATACAAGGGATAGTAGCATAGGGTTACTCCCAAGAGTATCACAGTAATCTGTGTTTACCACAGCACCTAGCACAGAGTAAGTACTCAAGAAAGCAACTTATAATAATATTATGTGATTCGTACTAAAGGAAAAATAAAAGTATCTCATATCTTCTTTTTTTTTTTAAGAGTAGGAAATTTATTGAGAGAGAGAAAGAGAGCTCCTGAGAGACAGGAGGGGAGTATCTCATATCTTCTAACCTTTTAAAATTAATTGTGGCATATTGTGAATGTGTTCTTGATATTTAATAAGAGGCCTATGCTGGTCCTTTTGTACAATAAAAATCCCTTTCATGGCTATTTGTTTATTTGTATTAAAAATTTCCTGGAGAATTTCTCCTTGCCTACATTTAGTTCTTTCTATTTTAATATGTAGTCTATAAATTTAATATCTATGAATATGTTTGTTTGGAGGAAGTACTGGGGTTGGGTTTACTGGGAAACAGATCCTGAAATGTAGTAAGGAATGTAAAAGGTGTATTCGTCCTTACTGGGGAATAAAATGGAAAGAAAGAAGACAGGATTGGCAGGGATGGCCTGAAGGGATGGTCTTCAGTCTCCTCCAGGCCGAAGGGGAGCTCCAGAACAAGACTGACTCATCAGTATATCCATGAACTTTGTGGAAGTAGCTGGGCATTTGTATTTGCCATGCTTGTTCACTGGCCAGCACCATTCTGAGATGTCTGTAACCTCAGCCTCCATCACTTTGCTTAGTGATTTTCCAGAGTGCTTCAAGAAGGGCATGCTCCAGGCTTGAAAGCTGAGAACTGAGAAGGTGTTAGTAGCTGGAGGGCTTCAGCTAATGGAATTCATCATAGCCAGACAGTGAGTTCCTTTTTGGTAGGCCATCTGAACTATATCTGTGTCTGCTACAAGAAGATTTCAGGAGCTAGTAGTAGCAATAATGGTTGACGCGCTTTCCCACAATCTCTTGGCCTCTACTGTCCCTGGACTTAGCCATCTCCTCAGGGAAGAACTCCAGTCACCTGCAGGACACTGTCTCCTAACACCAGCAGCTCCTTTGGTCTCCCCTGGGATGAGGGCCAGGTCCACAGTCTGTCTCCATTTCACCTAGCATAGTACACGCTAGCAGTTCTGATGCTCTTTCCAGCTAATGAGACCCATGGAGGCTCCAGCCCCTCATAACTCTGAACTCAGATGAGGCTCTGTGACAGGATTTGAACCCACCCTGCTGAAAGTGCAGAAGGGTTAAATCTCATAGAACTTTGATTGGTGAGAAAGTCAAAGGGTCCAACAAAGTGCATCAGCTGTGCATCCCTAGATGAAGTAGTTCCATAACCTAACTGGATGATGTCCTGGAAAACTGAATCTGTGTTTTCCTGTGACACTATGCCCCACTCAAAAACGTACTGTCATCCACGCATGGTGTCACGTACCTGTAGTCCTGGCTACCTGGAAGGCTGAGGTAGGAGGATTGTGTGAGTCTAGTCACAGACTGGGCAATACAGTGAGACATCACTTCAAAAAAAAAATCAAACAAAATGAAACAAAAATACTACCTTGCATTTAATTTTCCTCCATACCCACCCCACTTCTCTTTGGTTCTTCTCTTACTGCTCTGGAAGGACAATCCCAAATGACAGTGTTGCACTGTAGCACTTCCACTTAGCTTTGAGTTCATTTCCCTAGGATCTGGGTTAAGAAAACACTTAACAGTTATTCTGTGTTTGTTACATGCCTGGTACTGTTCTAGGAGCTTTAAGTGTGTTCTCTCTCTGGATTCTCAAAGCAACCTAATGATGTGGATATTCTTAGCATCATCATTTCTGTTTTATAGTTGAGGGATTGGGGCATAAAAATGTTAAGCATCTTTCACAAAGGCCTACAGCTAGTAATTAATTGATAGATCTAGGATCTGAACACAGTCTGACTCTAGAGTCCAGATTCTACTCTGTTTCTGAGTGTGGTTCTCCATGTGCCTCTAAATTAAATACAGATATGTGATGTAATTCCATTGGCAAGAATGCTGCCACATAAATATTATCCAGGGGAACCTGCTAGACCAGAATTAATGTGATAAATGTGTATCTAATTAGCAAATCTGAACCAAGTAAAAGAAGATCAACCAGAGAAATGGAAAAGGTCTAGATTCTCTGACTTCCTTATTTATTTAGCCATTTAAATTTGGATGAGTCACATGACCATTCTATGCCTCAGTTTCCCCAGGTACCATATTGATTTATAACTACTTCTTTTTTTTATTTACTTTTAAATTTTTATTTTTTACCAAGAACATGCATTGGTACATTGTATACATAATGATCCCATTTATCATGGTTATTTTGTACCTATACATGATGTATCTTGGTCCCCCACCCCTTCCCCACCTCTCCCTTCCATTCTCCCCTTTCCTTATTTGCAGCAGGTTTACTTACATTTTTCCATTTTTCCCTTGGCCCTTTCTTTCCCTTTTCCCTTCCTTTTTTTCCCCTCCTAGTTCTCCTCTCTTTTGAATATTATCTTTCTTTTACCTAATATCTATTATGCTTCTTTGTCTTTACGTACACTTACGGTTTCTTATATCAGAGAAACAATTTGATGTGTACTCATGAGTGACTGATTTATTTCACTTAAGAGTATGTTCTCAAAGTGCATCCATTTACCTACAAATGACTCTAGTTTATCCTTTTTTATGGCAGAGTAGTACTCCACTGTGTAGAAAAACCACATCTTCTTTAGCCATTCATTAGTTATTGGGCATTTGGGTTGTTTCCAAGACTTAGCTATGACAAATTGTGTTGCTATAAACATAGTTGTGTGTATATCTCTACGGTATGAGGTTTTCAATTCTTCTGGGAAGATACTAAGCAGGGGAATAGCTAGATCAAATGGAACCTCTAGATTTAGTTTTTTGAGGAGTCTCCATACTGATTTCCATAGTGGTTGGACTAGTCTACATTCCCACCAACAGTGGAGAAGGGTACCTTTTTCCCCACAGCCCCGCCAGCACTTGTTGTTGGTTGATTTCTTGATAATAGCTGTTCTTTCTGGAGTGAGATGGAATCTTAGCATCGTTTTGGTTTGCATCTCTCAAATGACCAGTGATGTTGAACATTTCTTTATATGTTTGTTTGCCATTTTTATTTCTTCATCTGAGAAGTGTTTATTCATTTCAGGTGCCCATTTTTGGATAGGGTCTTTAAATTTGGGGGGATTGATTTTTTTTTGAGTTCTTTATATATTCTAGATGTTAGACCTGAGGGGCGGCTGGCAAAGGTTTTTTCCCAGTCTGTGGATTTTCGTCCTGCTCTATTAGTGATTTCTTTTGCTGTGCAAAAGCCTTTTAATAGGATGAGATCCCAAGCACTGATTCTTTGTATTATTTCCCGTGCAGTCTGGGTCCTGTTCATAAATTTTTTTCCTACCCCTGTGTCTTCGAGAGTTCTTCCTATTCTATTTTCCGGTAGATTTAGTGTTTGATTTATAGCTAATTCTTAAATTGCCCACCTCATATGACTTTTGTGAGAATTGAATAAGTCATATCTAGAAAAGCATTTCTTTAAAAAAATGTTAATTGATGCATAGTAATTGTGTATATTTATGGGGTACAGTGAGACATCTCAATACATGTATAGATTTGTATGACCAGATAAGAGTAATTGGCATATCTATCATCTCAGACATTTATAGTTTCTATATGTTGGGAACATTCAAAATCTTCTCTGCTAGCCATTCTGAAATAGTCAATCAATTGTTATAAATTATAGTTATCCTACTATGCTAGAGAATATTGAAGTCATTCCTACTATCCAACTGCATCGTTGCAGTCAATTAACTGTTCTTTCTCCATACTTCCCTCCTTTACACCTTTCTCATTCTCTGGTAACCACTATTCTATTCTAGACTTCTATGAGATTAACTTTTTAGTTCTCACATATAAGTGAATGCATATGGCATTTGTCGTTCTGTTTCTGGCTTATTTCATTTAACATAGTGTTCTAGGAAAACATTAATAAATACTAAATTGTTATTACTATCTAATAAGAGTAATTTTATTAACACAGGGCTTACCAGTTTTTAATTTTCTTAAAATTTGTATCAATTTTTTACATCTCCAAAAAAGGTTATAAGGAGACTTTTGAAGACACTAAACTATAATATTATATGAATTTAAAGTAATCAGCAAAAATAAAGCAAAAAGAAAACAAAAGTTGCAAGGTAAACAGAACTAGGGACAAGATTCATGGATGGCATAAATGCTTCCTTTGGCTAGTGGTAGAGCACACATTTTATTTTATCGTTTCTGGAAGTCAACAAGAAGGAGGAAACGTTATCGGCTGTTGGATTCCTAGTGTCTGTAAATTGAAAATCAATCAGTTACCCAAATGACACTGATACTGACAGTAGAGAGAAAAGTCTGCATTATTCAGCACAGAGGAATCATTATAAAAGTAACAAACAGGGTTGGGAGATTTAGCTCAGTGGTAGAGTGCTTGCTTCGCATGCACAAGGCCCTGAGTTCGATCCCCAGCACTGAATAAATAAATAAATAAAAATAATGAACAATATTCTTAATAATATTCTGGCAGTGTATGTATTTTCCCCTTCCGTATAGACTGATGATGACATACCAGAGTATAATTATATAAAATAATCCTGGAAAGAGCTCATTGTAGAGCAGTCTGTGGTACTCTGGCCTGAACTTGTGTTAGCTTTTAGAAACTCTAGATGAACAAAACAGAGGCTAATGCTACTAATAGCAATAACAAAAATATCAATCACCGATTCATTCTTTTATTCAATGGAGTGCTCCATGAACCAAGCAACGGAGAGGGCGATGAACAAGGCACATAAAACTCCCTGCTCTCAAGGAGCTACATTCTGAGCAGAGAGGACAGACAGTAACAAATATACAGGTTAAATATCTAGTATGCCTGGCAGTGATTAATGTAACGGAGAAAAATAAAACAGGAAAGCAGGATAGGAGGGCAATGAAAGAGTTAAAGATATTAAAGTAGCAATGTGTGATCTCATACAATAAATATCCCAGAATGTATTTGTAAACATGTACCCACTTCAGACTAATATTAGGAGCCATTAAAGTTAGCTTTTTTCTGCAAGTGGCTTTCGGTCTGTAGTTTTATTTAAACTACAGAGAGCCATATATATATATATATATGGCAAAACACACACACACACACACACACACACACACACACGACAAAGTTAAAATAGGCAAGGAAAATTTATTCTTCTGGAGAGAAGCCAGAACTTGACATGAACTGAACTCTACAGAAACAGTGTAGAAGAGAATTTAGGGGCTGGGATAAGCAAATTGAATGCCAGAGAATCTTAGGCTTGAAGCAGGTTGATGACGGAATGGATGTGTGAAGCACGTTGAGTTTGCAAATACTTTTCTCTGTGATTAAGTCATCTGGTTTTACTAATTGGCACCCATCAAAGTTAGGCTCCTACTTCCCTGGGAAAGTAGGAGCCCGGACTCAGGCCCTAAATTCCTTGAAGACTGCATTTCAAAGGGCAAGCACCAGGTCCTACAAAGACAGCCTCAAACTGTAAAACTGGCAAGAAGATTTTTTAAAGATTTACATCTCATGGGGGCAAAAAAAAAAGTCTTACAGTTACAAGTTTTCTTATGTAAATGCTCTAAGACAAGAAGTTCAGGCACCCGGAGTGAGAAAGAAGGCTGTCAAACACAGTCAAACTGAAACATTAGTTCGTATGCACACACACACACTTGCTTATAATTTATTATCAAAATCTAGGCTATGCTATCAGCGTTCAAATGCTTCTTTGTGAGGTCATGTTTATCTGACAGAATCTGCACCATATGTGTTTTTAAAGTGTGCTGTATAATTGCATGAAAATTGTCTTATATCACAAATAGTGATATAAGCAAAAATGATAGACAGCAAAAATACTATTCTTTGGGGACCTCCTCATTAATAGAACATATACAGGCCATCCGAGTATAATATAGATGTTCTATAAATGTTTCTTTGTTGATTAACTATTGAAAATTGTTTGATTTCATGATCTATTTCTTCCTATAAAGTATTGGAAATGTCTATTATTTCTTCTGTTTTAAGAGCACTTGGGGAGGATTTTAGGGTGTTTTCTAAAACAATTTGGGACACTCTGGGCTATCACATATGATTCGTATAGAGTAATACCCCTGAAACTCCACAGCAGCCACCCAGGAAATTCAGTAGCATTTCCATAGGAAATGTCTTGGCATCCCTCTTCCTGCCAAGAGGAGGATCCACTTTTCAACTCAAACTCAGTCTGGATGTTATTCTTCCTTCAAATAGAGCAAAATTTAACAATTTCCCTCCATTTAACAGTTAAGGAGAATGTGGGCAGAGCAGACAGAATGAGAGATAGCAAGACATGACACCCACGAGCGGCAAAAAGCATCAGATCCAGGCAAACAGGGAAAAGAAGTCATTCTGGAGGGCCCGTAGGTCAAAGTGTGGGGGATTTTCTTTTAAAATACTTGATAAAGACCATAAATGAAATCATTCAATGACCAAGAATTTTTTGCTACTACTAACAAATACAAGCATATCAAAAAAAAAAAAAAATCATCTTGATGAAGTTCAATTGGGAACAGCAAAAGCCATACAGATTTGAGTAAGTGAAATTAAAAAGAAAAGTAAGACTAAACCAGACAGTTTGCTAACACTTGGCTAACTGTTGGGAAGGAAGGACAAAAGTTTGGGCAGAAATCTACAAATATTTACTTAAATTTTATAATTAATTATGCTGAAATTAAGGTACTATTAACTCTATACAGTTTTAATTCCAAAGTGTAATTTTAATTATTCCAAGTAACCTTTTAGTTGTTCATGACCCTCCTGGGTATCAAAGATGTGAGGTGAGGCAGGTGAATCCCACCTCAACGCTGCAGACGAGATTCCAGTGCCCACTAAGGTGGGGAATATAAATAGACCCATTTAAGAAAGTTTATTCCTATCCGGGGCTGCTCTCAGAACACAATTTAGAAACAACAGCAACCGTTTCCCTGTACTTCAAGTACTGCATTAAAGTATCTTCTCACAAAACTGACTCTCCACATGCCGAAAGTTAAAATTAGACCCGTATCTTTCCTCATGCACTAAGCTAAAATCAAAGTGGATCAAAGATCTAAATATTAAAACAGAAACACTAAATCTGTAGGAAGATAGAACAGGTAGAACTCCTGAAGACATAGGTGTAGGCAAGGATTTAATGAACAAATCCCCAGTTGCCCAGGAAATATCACAAAGAATCAACAACTGGGACCTGATCTTATTAAAAAGTTTTTGCACAGCAAAAGAAACCACCAACAGAGCAAAGAGACAACCCACAGAGTGTGAAAAAAATTTTGCGGCTATTCCTCCAACAAAAGACTAACATCTCGAATATATAAAGAACTCAAAAAAACCAGACCCCCCCCAAATTTAAAGACCTAGTCCAAAGGTGGGCAGCAGAAATGAACAGACACTTCTCAGATGAAGAAGTAGAAACAGATAGACATATGAAAATATGTTCAACATCACTGGTCATTCGACAGATGCAAATTAAAACAACCCTGAGATTCCACCTCGCTCCACAAAGAATGGCTATTATCAACAAATCAGGCAGTAACAAATTCTGCTGAGGCTGTGGGGAAAAAGGAACCCTTCTCCACTGTTGGTGGGAATGTAGACTGGTGCAACCACTATGGAAATCAGTGTGGAGATTCCTCAGGGAACTAGGACTAGAGGTTCCATTTGATCCAGCTATTCCCCTTCTTGGTATCTTCCCAGAAGAATTAAAAGCATCATACCACAGCGATACATGCACACCCATGTTTATAGCAGCACAGTTTGTAATACCTAAATCTTGGAAACAGCCCAAATGCCCATCAACTGAGGAATGGATAAAGAAAGTGTGTTTTTTTTATACAATGGAGTACCACTCTTCCATAAAGAATGATAAGCTTGAGATATTTCTAGGAAAATGGATGCATCTTGAGACCATACTCTTAAGTGAAATAAATCAGACACACATGTTTAAATACTGCATTGTGTTTCTGGTGCAAGAAACTGAAAGTGTAAATAGGACTAAAATGCCATGTATTGGGAAAGGGAAGAAAGTGTTCAAATGGGAAAGGGAACAAGGGAGGGGGGAGGGAAAGGAACAGAGGGACAAGAGAAGAGAAATAAGAAATGGAACAAAAAAAATAGAAATGAAGCTCTTGTAAATAAGGAGGGAGGAGGGGGTGAAGGGAGGGTAGGGGAATGGGAGAAAAAGAAGCAACAAGATATATCATGTACAGGTACAAATCCCCTAAGATATATACATGTAAAATGTACCATTAAAATAAGATAAAAAATAAATAAATAAAGTACCTTCTCACAAGAAATCCATGATTATTGTTTAAGGATCCTTGGTGGTGCTCCTTGTAAACTGAATTCATGGAGCTTGCCACTGGAAATTCACCATTATTTTCTCAACCTAAGTCAAGATTAAAGTTGAGGGATTTAGCCAAATCTCTCATATGGCGGGATTCAGTTAAGTCTGCAGCTCACCTCCTCCTGCCTAACTTCACAAGAAAAAAAAAAAAATCTGTCAAAGACCCTGGAGTGCAAGGGTACCTGACACACAGATGTTATTTATATTATTGCCATCTAGCTTTTGGTGAAACTTCAGCCATAAGCTGGTTTAAAACTCTCAAGTTTTCTTTCCATCTGTCTTCATTTCACTTTGTCCCGGGCTCATCATGCAACTGAGATGATTAGGTCCTTGAATGAAGTGGTGGTAGTATGTTTCCTCTTGTTCATCTGGCTTGATCGATCATTTCAGAAGGGACAGTATGTGTATTGGGAATACATCAGGCAGGCGTAAGTAATCTCCATTCTCTTGACATTTTGATAAAGTCTTTAAATAGAAGGCAATGATTTTTTTCATTAAGAAAAAAACCAGTTGAGAGAGGCATCAGGATCATTTAAATGTAGGTCCATTTACAGCTTATCTATAATTTTTGTGGTTCTGCTGATGTTTTACACCCCTGACAGTCCCATGAGTCACTGGCATCTTGTCAATTGCAGCGAAAGACCTCTGTAAGTATGTGTGTGTGCAGGAAACGGGTATGTGTGTGAATTGAGGGATGTACGGTGCCATTCACTCAGGGAAAATACAACAGCAGTCCTAAAAGGGGACACAATAATCTTTCAAATGACAGAAATAAATATCAAGTGCCTCCCACCCCAGGTTTTATTGCACTCTCATGTTTTTTTCTGAAAATATGGATAATGTACGAACTTTGACATGTCCATGTTTTTAATGTCATCAAAACAAAAGAAAGAAAGAAAAGCACGTTGTACTTGAGAGATTATCGAGTATGCAGCCCTGCTCCTAAATTCCAGAGGGGAAAAACCACAGATCTGATGAGAAGACCCTGGAGGACTCAGGGCTTGTAAATAAAACACATTGTTTCCTTTAGTTTGAGTTTCTCCTTTCAAGAGGAAAACTCTAAAATATACAGAAAGAGTTCTTTATGGCTTGAGGCTCTTATATTGTTAATGGCTTTTGACAGTGTGTTATAGCTTGTTTAATCCAATTGAATTTGATTATTCACATCAGTAACAAGATAAACTAGTTGACAGAGGGAATTTTTTCAGCCAATGGTTCATATTAATGTCTGAAAATTCAGTTGTCTAGAAGAGGAGACAGGGGTAGGAGAGAAGCCAGACAGATGTATTGCTAATCCAGGATATTCCTGACATTTGAATTCGACAATGGAGCAAATATTGATTATGAATAAAGATGATTAATATTAACTCCTTAAAAAACAAGAACAAATTTTAATAAAGTACACAGTACTCATCAGAATTTAGTCCCAAACTATATCATCAAACAAATATAGTACCCTTTACACATACACACTTACACACATCCCCTGAAGCTGTTACATGAGCCCCTCTTTCCTTTTCATGACTTTGCACATTGCATTCTTTATATCCTTTGTTTAGAGTGTCTTTCTCTAAACTGACAAGCTTCTTTTTCCTCAAAGGGCAGAGTAAGCCTTGTCATGGAGTCCTCTGAGATTCCCTCAGTGTCTCATAGCAATCTGTTCATTTTTCTAATTAAATGTCCCTCAGGCGTTTTGCACAGCCGCACCCCTGGGAATCCAGCATGATCCTATCAGTAACCCCAGCTCGGTAGATTCTCTACGAGAAGAGGCACTGGGGAAAGGAGTGCGACGGTCCTCTTCTACAGAATTGCAATTCCCTCAATTTGAGTATAATTGGAACCCCTCATAGATCCCTGTCCCACTGCCACCCCTTCATACATTCTGGTAGATTTACCCTTGACTCTGTGAACAACCACTGCTTCCGTACTACTCTTGCTCACACGTGGTGCTCAGTAAACGTTTGTTCAAAATAATAGTGAATGAATGAGAAGATGACTAAACAAAGGAACTTCGTCTGGGGTACCACAGGCAGTGAGCACCGTCAGGATGCAGAGACAAGTCAGATAACAGTCTCATCATCCCGCAATCTGAACAGCTCCAACCTGCCACCAGCCACCAGTCACAAGTAGCTACGGAATACCTAATACGCAGATACACCAAACTGAAATGCTTTTCACCGGATTTAGAAGACAGTGTACAAATGCGAAATATGTCAAATTTTATGTTGATTGTGTGTAATGATATTTTGATATATTTAGTTAAAGTGTATTATTAAAATTAATTTTACCTGTTTCTTTTTACTTTTTGATGTGGCTGGTAAAAAGCAATGTAAATTGCATGTGTGACTCACATCTGTGTTTTGTGTTGTTATTTCTCTTGGACAGCAAGAGTCCTAATCAAGAAATGAAGCCAGAATTCAGGGTCCTGAATGACTGAGTTTAACTTTAGCCCATCAGAGGAAAGTCTCAGCACAGACAAAAGACAAGTGGATGTGTACATTTTTCTCCTTGGAAATGTTTTGGAACCAAACCGAAGAGCAATGGAATCAACAATAAGCACTCAACAATTTCTGGCTGTCCACTATTTCACGGGTATCTGGTTTGGTCCACACTCGCTCCTGCGACTCCTGTCACATACCATTAAGTGTTAGTTGTGCGCAACCTTCACCCCACTCCAAGTCCGGGTCAGCTTCACCTGCCTGAGCTGTATCTCCCTACTCCCTTCTCCCCAGTATCTTAGAGAAGCACCGTCCTGTGGGTTGCCAATGCACAACTCAGTAACTAACTA